>WNGS01060317.1:0-11992 GCA_020271785.1 Procambarus virginalis
TCTCACTCTGGTGGTGATTTGTTTTCTCTACCACAGACGTGGCCAGACATTACAATGCTAACCAGCATATATACATTTTCTTCCGTCCTCCATGGACAGGTGAGAGATCAGTTGAACACATAGTTCAGGGGTTTATTGAACAATCAACCACAGAAGGTGATTGTAGTACTTTTAAAAATGCTTATCTAACCTACAGACATAAATACACATTGTATAACAGATGTATTACATATTGTATAATACAATACATTGTATAACATAGTAAGTCTTGGCTACAAGTCAATATATGATGAAGTGTTCCAGTACTCATATAATAGTTGCAGAGTTCATCATACCTGAGCCAGGAGGGCGAAAGTCAGTCATTATGGGACATATACAATATAATGTTCAAGTGAGAGAATGTTTTCTCTTTCACACTGTTGACACACTGTGTACTGAACACTTTCACACTGTGTACTGAACACTTTCACACAGTTGACACACTGTGTACTGAACACTTTCACACTGTTGACACATTGTGTACTGAACACTTTCACACAGTTGACACACTGTGTACTGAACACTTTCACACAGTTGACACATGTGTACTGAACACTTTCACACTGTTGACACATTGTGTACTGAACACTTTCACACTGTTGACACACTGTGTACTGAACACTTTCACACTGTTGACACACTGTGTACTGAACACTTTCACACTGTTGACACACTGTGTACTGAACACTTTCACACTGTTGACACACTGTGTACTGAACACTTTCACACTGTTGACACACTGTGTACTGAACACTTTCACACTGTTGACACACTGTGTACTGAACACTTTCACACTGTTGACACACTGTGTACTGAACACTTTCACACTGTTGACACATTGTGTACTGAACACTTTCACACTGTTGACACACTGTGTACTGAACACTTTCACACTGTTGACACACTGTGTACTGAACACTTTCACACTGTTGACACACTGTGTACTGAACACTTTCACACAGTTGACACACTGTGTACTGAACACTTTCACACTGTTGACACACTGTGTACTGAACACTTTCACACTGTTGACACACTGTGTACTGAACACTTTCACACAGTTGACACACTGTGTACTGAACACTTTCACACTGTTGACACACTGTGTACTGAACACTTTCACACTGTTGACACATTGTGTACTGAACACTTTCACACTGTTGACACACTGTGTACTGAACACTTTCACACTGTTGACACACTGTGTACTGAACACTTTCACACAGTTGACACACTGTGTACTGAACACTTTCACACTGTTGACACACTGTGTACTGAACACTTTCACACTGTTGACACACTGTGTACTGAACACTTTCACACAGTTGACACACTGTGTACTGAACACTTTCACACTGTTGACACACTGTGTACTGAACACTTTCACACTGTTGACACACTGTGTACTGAACACTTTCACACTGTTGACACACTGTGTACTGAACACTTTCACACTGTTGACACACTGTGTACTGAACACTTTCACACAGTTGACACACTGTGTACTGAACACTTTCACACAGTTGACACACTGTGTACTGAACACTTTCACACTGTTGACACACTGTGTACTGAACACTTTCACACAGTTGACACACTGTGTACTGAACACTTTCACACAGTTGACACACTGTGTACTGAACACTTTCACACTGTTGACACACTGTGTACTGAACACTTTCACACTGTTGACACACTGTGTACTGAACACTTTCACACTGTTGACACACTGTGTACTGAACACTTTCACACTGTTGACACACTGTGTACTGAACACTTTCACACAGTTGACACACTGTGTACTGAACACTTTCACACTGTTGACACACTGTGTACTGAACACTTTCACACAGTTGACACACTGTGTACTGAACACTTTCACACTGTGTACTGAACACTTTCACACTGTTGACACACTGTGTACTGAACACTTTCACACTGTGTACTGAACACTTTCACACTGTTGACACACTGTGTACTGAACACTTTCACACAGTTGACACACTGTGTACTGAACACTTTCACACAGTTGACACACTGTGTACTGAACACTTTCACACAGTTGACACACTGTGTACTGAACACTTTCACACTGTGTACTGAACACTTTCACACAGTTGACACACTGTGTACTGAACACTTTCACACTGTGTACTGAACACTTTCACACTGTTGACACACTGTGTACTGAACACTTTCACACTGTGTACTGAACACTTTCACACTGTTGACACACTGTGTACTGAACACTTTCACACAGTTGACACACTGTGTACTGAACACTTTCACACTGTTGACACATTGTGTACTGAACACTTTCACACAGTTGACACACTGTGTACTGAACACTTTCACACTGTTGACACACTGTGTACTGAACACTTTCACACTGTTGACACACTGTGTACTGAACACTTTCACACAGTTGACACACTGTGTACTGAACACTTTCACACTGTTGACACACTGTGTACTGAACACTTTCACACTGTTGACACACTGTGTACTGAACACTTTCACACTGTTGACACACTGTGTACTGAACACTTTCACACAGTTGACACACTGTGTACTGAACACTTTCACACAGTTGACACACTGTGTACTGAACACTTTCACACAGTTGACACACTGTGTACTGAACACTTTCACACAGTTGACACACTGTGTACTGAACACTTTCACACTGTTGACACACTGTGTACTGAACACTTTCACACTGTTGACACACTGTGTACTGAACACTTTCACACAGTTGACACACTGTGTACTGAACACTTTCACACAGTTGACACACTGTGTACTGAACACTTTCACACTGTTGACACACTGTGTACTGAACACTTTCACACTGTTGACACACTGTGTACTGAACACTTTCACACTGTTGACACACTGTGTACTGAACACTTTCACACTGTTGACACACTGTGTACTGAACACTTTCACACAGTTGACACACTGTGTACTGAACACTTTCACACTGTTGACACACTGTGTACTGAACACTTTCACACTGTTGACACACTGTGTACTGAACACTTTCACACAGTTGACACACTGTGTACTGAACACTTTCACACTGTTGACACACTGTGTACTGAACACTTTCACACTGTTGACACATGTGTACTGAACACTTTCACACTGTTGACACACTGTGTACTGAACACTTTCACACTGTTGACACACTGTGTACTGAACACTTTCACACTGTGTACTGAACACTTTCACACTGTGTACTGAACACTTTCACACAGTTGACACACTGTGTACTGAACACTTTCACACTGTTGACACACTGTGTACTGAACACTTTCACACTGTGTACTGAACACTTTCACACTGTGTACTGAACACTTTCACACTGTTGACACACTGTGTACTGAACACTTTCACACTGTGTACTGAACACTTTCACACTGTGTACTGAACACTTTCACACTGTTGACACACTGTGTACTGAACACTTTCACACTGTTGACACACTGTGTACTGAACACTTTCACACTGTGTACTGAACACTTTCACACTGTGTACTGAACACTTTCACACTGTTGACACACTGTGTACTGAACACTTTCACACTGTGTACTGAACACTTTCACACTGTGTACTGAACACTTTCACACTGTTGACACACTGTGTACTGAACACTTTCACACTGTTGACACACTGTGTACTGAACACTTTCACACTGTGTACTGAACACTTTCACACTGTGTACTGAACACTTTCACACTGTTGACACACTGTGTACTGAACACTTTCACACTGTGTACTGAACACTTTCACACTGTGTACTGAACACTTTCACACTGTTGACACACTGTGTACTGAACACTTTCACACTGTTGACACACTGTGTACTGAACACTTTCACACTGTTGACACACTGTGTACTGAACACTTTCACACAGTTGACACACTGTGTACTGAACACTTTCACACTGTTGACACACTGTGTACTGAACACTTTCACACTGTTGACACACTGTGTACTGAACACTTTCACACTGTTGACACACTGTGTACTGAACACTTTCACACAGTTGACACACTGTGTACTGAACACTTTCACACTGTGACACACTGTGTACTGAACACTTTCACACTGTTGACACACTTGTGTACTGAACACTTTCACACTGTTGACACACTGTGTACTGAACACTTTCACACTGTTGACACACTGTGTACTGAACTTTCACACTGTTGACACACTGTGTACTGAACACTTTCACACTGTTGACACACTGTGTACTGAACACTTTCACACTGTTGACACACTGTGTACTGAACACTTTCACACAGTTGACACACTGTGTACTGAACACTTTCACACTGTTGACACACTGTGTACTGAACACTTTCACACAGTTGACACACTGTGTACTGAACACTTTCACACTGTTGACACACTGTGTACTGAACACTTTCACACTGTTGACACACTGTGTACTGAACACTTTCACACTGTTGACACACTGTGTACTGAACACTTTCACACTGTTGACACACTGTGTACTGAACACTTTCACACAGTTGACACATTGTGTACTGAACATGATTCTTGCTCTATTTGTTCTTGCTCTATTAGTTCTTGCTCTATTTGTTCTTGCTCTACTAGTTCTTGCTCTATTTGTTCTTGCTCTATTAGTTCTTGCTCTATTGTTCTTGCTCTACTAGTTCTTGCTCTACTAGTTCTTGCTCTATTAGTTCTTGCTCTACTAGTTCTTGCTCTATTAGTTCTTGCTCTATTAGTTCTTGCTCTACTAGTTCTTGCTCTATTTTTTCTTGCTCTATTAGTTCTTGCTCTATTAGTTCTTGCTCTATTTGTTCTTGCTCTACTAGTTCTTGCTCTATTAGTTCTTGCTCTACTAGTTCTTGCTCTATTAGTTCTTGCTCTACTAGTTCTTGCTCTATTAGTTCTTGCTCTACTAGTTCTTGCTCTACTAGTTCTTGCTCTATTAGTTCTTGCTCTACTAGTTCTTGCTCTATTAGTTCTTGCTCTACTAGTTCTTGCTCTATTTGTTCTTGCTCTACTAGTTCTTGCTCTACTAGTTCTTGCTCTATTAGTTCTTGCTCTATTAGTTCTTGCTCTACTAGTTCTTGCTCTACTAGTTCTTGCTCTATTAGTTCTTGCTCTATTAGTTCTTGCTCTACTAGTTCTTGCTCTACTAGTTCTTGCTCTACTAGTTCTTGCTCTATTAGTTCTTGCTCTACTAGTTCTTGCTCTACAGTTCTTGCTCTACTAGTTCTTGCTCTACAGTTCTTGCTCTACTAGTTCTTGCTCTATTAGTTCTTGCTCTATTAGTTCTTGCTCTACTAGTTCTTGCTCTACTAGTTCTTGCTCTACTAGTTCTTGCTCTACTAGTTCTTGCTCTACTAGTTCTTGCTCTATTGTTCTTGCTCTACTAGTTCTTGCTCTACAGTTCTTGCTCTACTAGTTCTTGCTCTACTAGTTCTTGCTCTACTAGTTCTTGCTCTACTAGTTCTTGCTCTACAAGTTCTTGCTCTACTAGTTCTTGCTCTACTAGTTCTTGCTCTACTAGTTCTTGCTCTATTTGTTCTTGCTCTACTAGTTTCTTGCTCTATTTGTTCTTGCTCTACTAGTTCTTGCTCTATTGTTCTTGCTCTACTAGTTCTTGCTCTACTAGTTCTTGCTCTATTAGTTCTTGCTCTACTAGTTCTTGCTCTACTAGTTCTTGCTCTACTAGTTCTTGCTCTACTAGTTCTTGCTCTACTAGTTCTTGCTCTACTAGTTCTTGCTCTACTAGTTCTTGCTCTACTAGTTCTTGCTCTACTAGTTCTTGCTCTACTAGTTCTTGCTCTATTTGTTCTTGCTCTACTAGTTCTTGCTCTATTTGTTCTTGCTCTACTAGTTCTTGCTCTACTAGTTCTTGCTCTATTAGTTCTTGCTCTACTAGTTCTTGCTCTATTTGTTCTTGCTCTACTAGTTCTTGCTCTATTTGTTCTTGCTCTATTAGTTCTTGCTCTATTAGTTCTTGCTCTATTTGTTCTTGCTCTACTAGTTCTTGCTCTACTAGTTCTTGCTCTACTAGTTCTTGCTCTACTAGTTCTTGCTCTACTAGTTCTTGCTCTACTAGTTCTTGCTCTACTAGTTCTTGCTCTACTAGTTCTTGCTCTACTAGTTCTTGCTCTACTAGTTCTTGCTCTACTAGTTCTTGCTCTACAAGTTCTTGCTCTACTAGTTCTTGCTCTACTAGTTCTTGCTCTACTAGTTCTTGCTCTACTAGTTCTTGCTCTACTAGTTCTTGCTCTATTAGTTCTTGCTCTACTAGTTCTTGCTCTACAAGTTCTTGCTCTATTAGTTCTTGCTCTACTAGTTCTTGCTCTACTAGTTCTTGCTCTACAAGTTCTTGCTCTATTTGTTCTTGCTCTACTAGTTCTTGCTCTATTTGTTCTTGCTCTATTAGTTCTTGCTCTACTAGTTCTTGCTCTACTAGTTCTTGCTCTACTAGTTCTTGCTCTACAAGTTCTTGCTCTACTAGTTCTTGCTCTACTAGTTCTTGCTCTATTAGTTCTTGCTCTATTAGTTCTTGCTCTATTTGTTCTTGCTCTACTAGTTCTTGCTCTATTAGTTCTTGCTCTATTAGTTCTTGCTCTATTTGTTCTTGCTCTACTAGTTCTTGCTCTATTTGTTCTTGCTCTACTAGTTCTTGCTCTATTAGTTCCTGTCTTAGAGTCTTAGACAGGAAGGTCGTCTCCACCTCCTGTCTTAGAGTCTTAGACAGGAAGGTCGTCTCCACCTCCTGTCTTAGAGTCTTAGACAGGAAGGTCGTCTCCACCTCCTGTCTTAGAGTCTTAGACAGGAAGGTCGTCTCCACCTCCTGTCTTAGAGTCTTAGACAGGAAGGTCGTCTCCACCTCCTGTCTTAGAGTCTTAGACAGGAAGGTCGTCTCCACCTCCTGTCTTAGAGTCTTAGACAGGAAGGTCGTCTCCACCTCCTGTCTTAGAGTCTTAGACAGGAAGGTCGTCTCCACCTCCTGTCTTAGAGTCTTAGACAGGAAGGTCGTCTCCACCTCCTGTCTTAGAGTCTTAGACAGGAAGGTCGTCTCCACCTCCTGTCTTAGAGTCTTAGACAGGAAGGTCGTCTCCACCTCCTGTCTTAGAGTCTTAGACAGGAAGGTCGTCTCCACCTCCTGTCTTAGAGTCTTAGACAGGAAGGTCGTCTCCACCTCCTGTCTTAGAGTCTTAGACAGGAAGGTCGTCTCCACCTCCTGTCTTAGAGTCTTAGACAGGAAGGTCGTCTCCACCTCCTGTCTTAGAGTCTTAGACAGGAAGGTCGTCTCCACCTCCTGTCTTAGAGTCTTAGACAGGAAGGTCGTCTCCACCTCCTGTCTTAGAGTCTTAGACAGGAAGGTCGTCTCCACCTCCTGTCTTAGAGTCTTAGACAGGAAGGTCGTCTCCACCTCCTGTCTTAGAGTCTTAGACAGGAAGGTCGTCTCCACCTCCTGTCTTAGAGTCTTAGACAGGAAGGTCGTCTCCACCTCCTGTCTTAGAGTCTTAGACAGGAAGGTCGTCTCCACCTCCTGTCTTAGAGTCTTAGACAGGAAGGTCGTCTCCACCTCCTGTCTTAGAGTCTTAGACAGGAAGGTCGTCTCCACCTCCTGTCTTAGAGTCTTAGACAGGAAGGTCGTCTCCACCTCCTGTCTTAGAGTCTTAGACAGGAAGGTCGTCTCCACCTCCTGTCTTAGAGTCTTAGACAGGAAGGTCGTCTCCACCTCCTGTCTTAGAGTCTTAGACAGGAAGGTCGTCTCCACCTCCTGTCTTAGAGTCTTAGACAGGAAGGTCGTCTCCACCTCCTGTCTTAGAGTCTTAGACAGGAAGGGCGTCTCCACCTCCTGTCTTAGAGTCTTAGACAGGAAGGGCGTCTCCACCTCCTGTCTTAGAGTCTTAGACAGGAAGGTCGTCTCCACCTCCTGTCTTAGAGTCTTAGACAGGAAGGTCGTCTCCACCTCCTGTCTTAGAGTCTTAGACAGGAAGGTCGTCTCCACCTCCTGTCTTAGAGTCTTAGACAGGAAGGTCGTCTCCACCTCCTGTCTTAGAGTCTTAGACAGGAAGGTCGTCTCCACCTCCTGTCTTAGAGTCTTAGACAGGAAGGTCGTCTCCACCTCCTGTCTTAGAGTCTTAGACAGGAAGGTCGTCTCCACCTCCTGTCTTAGAGTCTTAGACAGGAAGGTCGTCTCCACCTCCTGTCTTAGAGTCTTAGACAGGAAGGGCGTCTCCACCTCCTGTCTTAGAGTCTTAGACAGGAAGGTCGTCTCCACCTTCTGTCTTAGAGTCTTAGACAGGAAGGTCGTCTCCACCTCCTGTCTTAGAGTCTTAGACAGGAAGGTCGTCTCCACCTCCTGTCTTAGAGTCTTAGACAGGAAGGTCGTCTCCACCTCCTGTCTTAGAGTCTTAGACAGGAAGGTCGTCTCCACCTCCTGTCTTAGAGTCTTAGACAGGAAGGTCGTCTCCACCTCCTGTCTTAGAGTCTTAGACAGGAAGGTCGTCTCCACCTCCTGTCTTAGAGTCTTAGACAGGAAGGTCGTCTCCACCTCCTGTCTTAGAGTCTTAGACAGGAAGGTCGTCTCCACCTCCTGTCTTAGAGTCTTAGACAGGAAGGGCGTCTCCACCTCCTGTCTTAGAGTCTTAGACAGGAAGGTCGTCTCCACCTCCTGTCTTAGAGTCTTAGACAGGAAGGTCGTCTCCACCTTCCTCTTTGACAAGAAAATGGTCTTAATCTGAGAGTATTTATATTTTTTTGTTTTAACTGGTAGATTCTCTCGAATCTACCAGTTTCTTGGACTGGTAGATTAATTATCTTCTCTCATGGCGTAAACTAGTAGATTATCTAGTGTTGTGGACAGGTATTTCCTGTCTACTAGTGCCTTTGACTGGTAGATTATCTGTTATCCAGCTGGTAGATCCTCTTAACAAAATGTCTCAATCTAGTATCTTAGATTGGTAGATTATCTTAACTAGTATCGTTGACTGGTAGATTATCTTAACTAGTATCTTTGACTGGTAGATTATCTTCACTAGTCTCTCAGACTGGTAGATTATCTTCACTAGTCTCTCAGACTGGTAGATTATCTTCACTAGTCTCTCAGACTGGTAGATTATCTTCACTAATATCTTAGTCCAGTCGATCTTAACTTGTCTTTTAGGCTAGTAGATTATCTTAACTAGTATCTTAGACTGGTAGATTATCTTCACTAGTCTCTCAGACTGGTAGATTATCTTCACTAGTATCTCAGACTGGTAGATTATCTTCACTAGTCTCTCAGACTGGTAGATTATCTTGACCATCAGAGACTGGGTCTATGTTTTTTTCATTAAGTTCTTTTTACTTTTACTAAAGGCGAAACTGTCATTAATAACGGTAGAATTTAAATTAATAACGATGGAATTTAAATTTGTAACAGTAAAATTATATTTCTAACAGCAAAATTTAATATATTAACGGTAAAATTTAATATATTAACGGTAAAATTTAATATATTAACGGTAAAATTTAATATATTAACGGTAAAATTTAAACTGCTCGTAATATTTCTGGGCTCTGACATAATTCTGCGTCTTCTCCAATCCGGCTGTCAGCTCGTGTATGGTATTAGTGTATTTGTGAACGCCGCCATTACTGAGTTTCAACCAATAAAAAACAATCATTTTCCCGCCAACAAAGAGCCTGTCACCGCGCGTCAGGGCTGCCACTCGACCACCCGCCAGGCTTGCCATTTTATGCTCTTTAATTATATATATTTCACAGCATAACAACAAAATTTTATATATAATACAATCATATATGGGTTAATTAGAGATATCTATATGAAAGAGTATAGCGTGATACGTAATAAGGAGAGGAATTAGAAGGTTGATAGTGGGAGGGTTGGTACGTGAGGACGGTGCCTCCGGCCCTGTATAACAAGGTGAAAAAAACTTGCAGTTTCGGTTTACCTGTAAAGAATACATATTTCACCTCTAAGTGGGCTGAATCCCATCATTAGGAGCAAGCTATGTGCGGTCTAAAGGCCGTATAATGCTACACCAACACACATCCATTTTTCTACCCTTTTTTCTCGTTATCAATGATTTTCTTCGTCCCGGTTCAAAATTATTTATAACGAGGATCTGTGTTGTGTCCATTGTTAGTTCGGTAATTAGACAGTAATTGTTCCAAAGTGATACAAGATCATTAACGACTGCAAGAAGTTGGACTTGTTCCTAAGACCGTAAACATCTCTCAATTCTCAACTTTGTGAGAGTGAAATATTTCATAAACCACAAAGGTTCCAACGATAATCACCTCCCGGGAGTTAATTAGTTGATTAAAAGACTGCTAATGACTTGATGTTTGTCTGTTTGTGTGATTCGTCTTTGTTTTCAGTGTAGTCTGAGTGTTGATTGGTTTTCCTTCGTCCAATGAGGAGCGGTCATCTGGTGCACTCTGAGGGTCACCACTTATCTCACCGGAATTTACCTGAGGGGCCACTAACACTCTAGTGCCTCCAGGAGGACAGAAAGCCGGCGGCTTGGCAAAGGCCCCCAATTAGTGGGGTCACCTGATCGTAGATTTTTTTCAACCAGGCTTATAAAGTTAACAAGAGTTTTTGGCATTAACAACTTGGGCGGGTAGGCGGTTCCGTGGGTGTATAAACCCTGTGGGTGAAGAAGTTTATCTTGTACTCAGTCCTACATTGTGGCTTATTGAGCTTGTCACTGTTGTTTGTGTTACATTGTGGCTTGTTGAGCTTGTCACTGTTGTTCCTTGTTTGTGTTACATTGTGGCTTGTTGAGCTTGTCACTGTTGTTCCTTATTTGTGTTACATTGTGGCTTGTTGAGCTTGTCACTGTTGTTCCTTGTTTGTGTTATATTGTGGCTTGTTGAGCTTGTCACTGTTGTTCCTTGTTTGTGTTACATTGTGGCTTGTTGAGCTTGTCACTGTTGTTCCCTGTTTGTGTTACATTGTGGCTTGTTGAGCTTGTCACTGTTGTTCCTTGTTTGTGTTACATTGTGGCTTGATGAGCTTGTCACTGTTGTTCCTTGTTTGTGTTACATTGTGGCTTGTTGAGCTTGTCACTGTTGTTCCCTGTTTGTGTTACATTGTGGCTTGTTGAGCTTGTCACTGTTGTTCCCTGTTTGTGTTATATTGTGGCTTGATGAGCTTGTCACTGTTGTCCTTGTTTGTGTTACATTGTGGCTTGTTGAGCTTGTCACTGTTGTTCCTTATTTGTGTTACATTGTGGCTTGATGAGCTTGTCACTGTTGTTCCCTGTTTGTGTTACATTGTGGCTTGTTGAGCGTGACACTGTTGTTCCTTGTTTGTGTTATATTGTGGCTTGATGAGCTTGACACTGTGTTCCTTGTTTGTGTTACATTGTGGCTTGTTGAGCTTGTCACTGTTGTTTGTGTTACATTGTGGCTTGTTGAGCTTGTCACTGTTGTTCCTTGTTGTGTTACATTGTGGCTTGTTGAGCTTGTCACTGTTGTTCCTTGTTTGTGTTACATTGTGGCTTGTTGAGCTTGACACTGTTGTTCCCTGTTTGTGTTACATTGTGGCTGGTTGAGCTTGTCACTGTTGTTCCTTGTTTGTGTTACATTGTGGCTTGTTGAGCTTGTCACTGTTTGTTTGTGTTACATTGTGGCTTGTTGAGCTTGACACTGTTGTTTGTGTGTACATTGTGGCTTGTTGAGCTTGTCACTGTTGTTCCCTGTTTGTGTTACATTGTGGCTTGTTGAGCTTGTCACTGTTGTTCCTTGTTTGTGTTACATTGTGCTTGTTGAGCTTGTCACTGTTGTTCCCTGTTTGGGTTTACATTGTGGCTTGTTGAGCTTGTCACTGTTGTTCCCTGTTTGTGTTACATTGTGGCTTGTTGAGCTTGTCACTGTTGTTCCCTGGTTGTGTTACATTGTGGCTTGTTGAGCTTGTCACTGTTGTTC
>WNGS01060317.1:12992-29399 GCA_020271785.1 Procambarus virginalis
GTAGATTCGAGAGAATCTACCAGTTAAAACAAAAAAAATTAAATACTCTCAGATTAAGACCATTTCTTGTCAAAGAGGAAGGTGGAGACGACCTTCCTGTCTAAGACTCTAAGACAGGAGGTGGAGACGACCTTCCTGTCTAAGACTCTAAGACAGAGGTGGAGACGACCTTCCTGTCTAAGACTCTAAGACAGGAGGTGGAGACGACCTTCCGGTCTAAGACTCTAAGACAGGAGGTGGAGACGACCTTCCTGTCTAAGACTCTAAGACAGGAGGTGGAGGAGACGACCTTCCTGTCTAAGACTCTAAGGACAGGAGGTGGAGACGACTCCTGTCTAAGACTCTAAGACAGGAGGTGGAGACGACCTTCCTGTCTAAGACTAAGACAGGAGGTGGAGACGACCTTCCGTCTAAGACTCTAAGACAGGAGGGGAGACGACCTTCCTGTCTAAGACTCTAAGACAGGAGGTGGAGACGACCTTCCTGTCTAAGACTCTAAGACAGGAGTGGTGGAGACGACCTTCCTGTCTAAGACTCTAAGACAGGAGGTGGAGACGAACCTTCCTGTACTAAGACTCTAAGAAGGAGGTGGAGACGACCTTCCTGTCTAAGACTCTAAGACAGGAGGTGGAGACGACCTTCCTGTCTAAGACTCTAAGACAGGAACTATAGAGCAAGAACTTGTAGAGCAAGAACTAGTAGAGCAAGAACTAACAGAGCAAGAACTAATAGAGCAAGAACTAGTAGAGCAAGAAGAACTAACAGAGCAAGAACTAACAGAGCAAGAACTAGTAGAGCAAGAACTAAAGAGCAAGAACTAGTAGAGCAAGAACTAACAGAGCAAGAACTAACAGAGCAAGAACTAACAGAGCAAGAACTAGTAGAGCAAGAACTAGTAGAGCAAGAACTAACAGAGCAAGAACTAGTAGAGCAAGAACTAGTAGAGCAAGAACTAGTAGAGCAAGAACTAGTAGAGCAAGAACTAACAGAGCAAGAACTAACAGAGCAAGAACTAACAGAGCAAGAACTAATAGAGCAAGAACTAACAGAGCAAGAACTAACAGAGCAAGAACTAACAGAGCAAGAACTAATAGAGCAAGAACTAACAGAGCAAGAACTAATAGAGCAAGAACTAACAGAGCAAGAACTAATAGAGCAAGAACTAGTAGAGCAAGAACTAATAGAGCAAGAACTAATAGAGCAAGAACTAGTAGAGCAAGAACTAACAGAGCAAGAACTAATAGAGCAAGAACTAACAGAGCAAGAACTAACAGAGCAAGAACTAACAGAGCAAGAACTAATAGAGCAAGAACTAGTAGAGCAAGAACTAGTAGAGCAAGAACTAGTAGAGCAAGAACTAACAGAGCAAGAACTAATAGAGCAAGAACTAGTAGAGCAAGAACTAGTAGAGCAAGAACTAACAGAGCAAGAACTAATAGAGCAAGAACTAGTAGAGCAAGAACTAGTAGAGCAAGAACTAGTAGAGCAAGAACTAATAGAGCAAGAACTAATAGAGCAAGAACTAATAGAGCAAGAACTAGTAGAGCAAGAACTAACAGAGCAAGAACTAATAGAGCAAGAACTAATAGAGCAAGAACTAATAGAGCAAGAACTAGTAGAGCAAGAACTAGTAGAGCAAGAACTAATAGAGCAAGAACTAGTAGAGCAAGAACTAGTAGAGCAAGAACTAGTAGAGCAAGAACTAGTAGAGCAAGAACTAATAGAGCAAGAACTAATAGAGCAAGAACTAGTAGAGCAAGAACTAGTAGAGCAAGAACTAGTAGAGCAAGAACTAATAGAGCAAGAACTAATAGAGCAAGAACTAATAGAGCAAGAACTAGTAGAGCAAGAACTAACAGAGCAAGAACTAATAGAGCAAGAACTAGTAGAGCAAGAACTAATAGAGCAAGAACTAATAGAGCAAGAACTAATAGAGCAAGAACTAATAGAGCAAGAACTAATAGAGCAAGAACTAGTAGAGCAAGAACTAATAGAGCAAGAACTAATAGAGCAAGAACTAATAGAGCAAGAACTAATAGAGCAAGAACTAGTAGAGCAAGAACTAGTAGAGCAAGAACTAATAGAGCAAGAACTAGTAGAGCAAGAACTAATAGAGCAAGAACTAATAGAGCAAGAACTAATAGAGGAAGAACTAGTAAAGCAAGAACTAATAGAGCAAGAACTAATAGAGCAAGAACTAATAGAGGAAGAAGTAATAGAGCAAGAATCATGTTCAGTACACAGTGTGTCAACTGTGTGAAAGTGTTCAGTACACAGTGTGTCAACAGTGTGAAAGTGTTCAGTACACAGTGTGTCAACTGTGTGAAAGTGTTCAGTACACAGTGTGTCAACTGTGTGAAAGTGTTCAGTACACAGTGTGTCAACAGTGTGAAAGTGTTCAGTACACAGTGTGTCAACTGTGTGAAAGTGTTCAGTACACAGTGTGAAAGTGTTCAGTACACAGTGTGTCAACTGTGTGAAAGTGTTCAGTACACAGTGTGTCAACTGTGTGAAAGTGTTCAGTACACAGTGTGTCAACAGTGTGAAAGTGTTCAGTACACAGTGTGAAAGTGTTCAGTACACAGTGTGTCAACAGTGTGAAAGTGTTCAGTACACAGTGTGAAAGTGTTCAGTACACAGTGTGTCAACTGTGTGAAAGTGTTCAGTACACAGTGTGAAAGTGTTCAGTACACAGTGTGTCAACTGTGTGAAAGTGTTCAGTACACAGTGTGAAAGTGTTCAGTACACAGTGTGTCAACTGTGTGAAAGTGTTCAGTACACAGTGTGTCAACAGTGTGAAAGTGTTCAGTACACAGTGTGAAAGTGTTCAGTACACAGTGTGTCAACAGTGTGAAAGTGTTCAGTACACAGTGTGAAAGTGTTCAGTACACAGTGTGTCAACTGTGTGAAAGTGTTCAGTACACAGTGTGTCAACAGTGTGAAAGTGTTCAGTACACAGTGTGTCAACAGTGTGAAAGTGTTCAGTACACAGTGTGAAAGTGTTCAGTACACAGTGTGTCAACAGTGTGAAAGTGTTCAGTACACAGTGTGAAAGTGTTCAGTACACAGTGTGTCAACTGTGTGAAAGTGTTCAGTACACAGTGTGAAAGTGTTCAGTACACAGTGTGTCAACTGTGTGAAAGTGTTCAGTACACAGTGTGTCAACTGTGTGAAAGTGTTCAGTACACAGTGTGTCAACTGTGTGAAAGTGTTCAGTACACAGTGTGTCAACAGTGTGAAAGTGTTCAGTACACAGTGTGAAAGTGTTCAGTACACAGTGTGTCAACAGTGTGAAAGTGTTCAGTACACAGTGTGAAAGTGTTCAGTACACAGTGTGTCAACTGTGTGAAAGTGTTCAGTACACAGTGTGTCAACAGTGTGAAAGTGTTCAGTACACAGTGTGTCAACTGTGTGAAAGTGTTCAGTACACAGTGTGTCAACAGTGTGAAAGTGTTCAGTACACAGTGTGTCAACAGTGTGAAAGTGTTCAGTACACAGTGTGTCAACTGTGTGAAAGTGTTCAGTACACAGTGTGTCAACTGTGTGAAAGTGTTCAGTACACAGTGTGTCAACTGTGTGAAAGTGTTCAGTACACAGTGTGTCAACTGTGTGAAAGTGTTCAGTACACAGTGTGTCAACTGTGTGAAAGTGTTCAGTACACAATGTGTCAACTGTGTGAAAGTGTTCAGTACACAGTGTGTCAACTGTGTGAAAGTGTTCAGTACACAGTGTGTCAACAGTGTGAAAGTGTTCAGTACACAGTGTGTCAACAGTGTGAAAGTGTTCAGTACACATGTGTCAACAGTGTGAAAGTGTTCAGTACACAGTGTGTCAACAGTGTGAAAGTGTTCAGTACACAGTGTGTCAACTGTGTGAAAGTGTTCAGTACACAGTGTGTCAACAGTGTGAAAGTGTTCAGTACACAGTGTGTCAACAGTGTGAAAGTGTTCAGTACACAGTGTGTCAACTGTGTGAAAGTGTTCAGTACACAGTGTGTCAACAGTGTGAAAGTGTTCAGTACACAATGTGTCAACAGTGTGAAAGTGTTCAGTACACAATGTGTCAACAGTGTGAAAGTGTTCAGTACACAGTGTGTCAACTGTGTGAAAGTGTTCAGTACACAATGTGTCAACAGTGTGAAAGTGTTCAGTACACAGTGTGTCAACAGTGTGAAAGTGTTCAGTACACAATGTGTCACAGTGTGAAAGTGTTCAGTACACAATGTGTCAACAGTGTGAAAGTGTTCAGTACACAGTGTGTCAACTGTGTGAAAGTGTTCAGTACACAGTGTGTCAACTGTGTGAAAGTGTTCAGTACACAGTGGTCAACAGTGTGAAAGTGTTCAGTACACAGTGTGTCAACTGTGTGAAAGTGTTCAGTACACAGTGTGTCAACTGTGTGAAAGTGTTCAGTACACAGTGTGTCAACTGTGTGAAAGTGTTCAGTACACAATGTGTCAACAGTGTTATGGTTGTGGTCAGAGAAACAATCTTCGTCCTCATGGTTTTATTCTCGCCAGTAACCACAACAAAACAATATCAGGTACATGAAGTATCGTTAACAAGATCATAAACAAAAGAGCATCTGCTCCAAACATGCTACCTCCAACATCTGTAGTACTCAATCCCAACATTCCTCCCCTTTTAAATAAACTCTATCCCTACAGGTTAAGTCTATCAGGCGGTCGTATGACTCTTCCTGATTTTCTCAACTGGGAGTCCTGACCTGTTACTTCTGGGAAACATTCTTCTGAATTACTCTTTGTAGAGTCCATAGGGTTGACTGTATCCCCATAACCCTCTGCTGCCCCTTGCTCTGCCTCACGGTCACCTGCAGGTGCTGCTATCCCTTCATTATTAGGATGGATATCACTAGTTGCCCACCCCCACCTGAAGGGTCTTCAAAATTCCCTGTGACCTTGGCATGAGCTGATCGGCATGCATTTTTCCAATTAATGTTCCCAAAACTCTGCACTTGCACAGTGAAGTTCCTGCGCCCAGGACTTCCCTAATTTTCCCCTCCACCCAGGGTTTTCCACTTCAAAATTCCTTGCATATACTGCATCCCCTCATTAAACAACAATTCCTCTACCTGAGCCAACTGACTGGCCAAGCTAGTTACCGATTTCTCTTTATTGGGATCTGTCTTTACTGCTTCCATGTGCACTTTAAAGTGTCTATTAAACAGTAATTCAAAGGAGATTTACCGTAGTAAATGAACAGTTTTTCTTTGATTATATAAAATCTACAAAGCCTTGTATTAATAGTACCTTCCANACTTGTATACCATGCAAGGTGATGGAGAAGATTGTGAGAAAAAACCTAGTAACACATCTGAGAGAAGAGACTTCGTGATAACCCATCAACATGGGTTCAGGGAGGGTAAATCTTGCCTTACAGGCTTGATAGAATTCTACGATCATGGTGACAAGAGTAAGCAAGAAAGAGAAGGATGGGCGCACTGCATTTTTTTTTGGACTGTCGGAAACCCTTTGACACAGTACCCATAAAGGTTGATGCATAAGCTGGAGAAACAGGCAGGAGTACTGGTAGGGCTCTCCAGTGGATAAGGAGTACCTAAGCAATAGGAAGCAGAGAGTTACAGTGAGGGTGGAGACCTCAGACTGGCTGAAGTCACCAGACGAGTCCCACGGGGCTCTGTACTTGGACCTATCCTGTTCTGCTATACGTAAATGATTTCCAGAAGGTATAGACTCATTCCTCTCAATGTTTGCTGACGACGCAAAATTATGAGAAGGATTAAGACAGAGGAGGACAGCTTGAGGCTTTAAGAAGACCTAGACAAGCTGAAGGAATGGTCGAACAA
Source organism: Procambarus virginalis (assembly GCA_020271785.1). Classification (NCBI taxonomy): domain Eukaryota; kingdom Metazoa; phylum Arthropoda; class Malacostraca; order Decapoda; family Cambaridae; genus Procambarus; species Procambarus virginalis. The sequence goes on from WNGS01060317.1 coordinate 18,819, forward strand.
ATGGCTGTTAGAGTTTACCCAAGTAAATGTAATGTATGAAGATAGGGGTAGGAAGCAGGAGACCAGACACAAGGTATCATTTGGGAGATGAAATACTTCAAGAGTCAGAGAGAGAGAGAGACCTGGGGTTGATATCACGCCAGACCTGTCCCCTGAAGCTCATATCAAGAGGATAACATCAGCAGCATATGCCAGGTTGGCTAACATAAGAACGGCCTTTAGAAACTTGTGTAAGGAATCTTTCAGAACATTATATACCACATATGTCAGACCAATCCTGGAGTATGCAGCTCCAGCATGGAGTCCATATCTAGTCAGCATAAGATTAAACTGGAAAGGTTCAAAGGTTTGCCACCAGACTAGTACCGGAGCTGAGAAGTATGAGCTACGAGGAGAGACTACAGGAATTAAACCTCACTTCGCTGGAAGACAGAAGAGTTAGGGGGGACATGATCACCCCATTCAAGATTCTCAAGGGAATCGACAGGGTTGATAAAGACAGACTATTTAACACAAGAGGCACACGCACTAGGGGACACAGGTGGAAACTAAGTGCCCAAATGAGCCACAGAGATATTAGAAAGAACTTTTTAGTGTCAGAGTGGTTGACAAATGGAATGCATTAGGAAGTGATGTGGTGGAGGCGGACGTCATACACAGTTTCAAGTGTAGATATGATAGAGCCCATTAGGCTCAGGAAACTGTACACCTGTTGATTGACGGTTGAGAGGCGGGACCAAAGAGCCAGAGCTCAACCCCCGCAAGCACAACTAGGTGAGTACAATGTAACACAAACAAGGAACAACAGTGTCAAGCTCAACAAGCCACAATGTAACACAAACAGGGAACAACAGTGTCAAGCTCAACAAGCCACAATGTAACACAAACAGGGAACAACAGTGTCAAGCTCAACAAGCCACAATGTAACACAAACAACAGTGTCAAGCTCAACAAGCCACAATGTAACACAAACAACAGTGTCAAGCTCAACAAGCCACAATGTAACACAAACAACAGTGTCAAGCTCAACAAGCCACAATGTAACACAAACAGGGAACAACAGTGACAAGCTCAACAAGCCACAATGTAACACAAACAAGGAACAACAGTGACAAGCTCAACAAGCCACAATGTAACACAAACAACAGTGACAAGCTCAACAAGCCACAATGTAACACAAACAGGAACAACAGTGTCAAGCTCAACAAGCCACAATGTAACACAAACAAGGAACAACAGTGACAAGCTCAACAAGCCACAATGTAACACAAACAAGGAACAACAGTGTCAAGCTCAACAAGCCACAATGTAACACAAACAGGGAACAACAGTGACAAGCTCAACAAGCCACAATGTAACACAAACAAGGAACAACAGTGACAAGCTCAACAAGCCACAATGTAACACAAACAACAGTGTCAAGCTCAACAAGCCACAATGTAACACAAACAGGGAACAACAGTGACAAGCTCAACAAGCCACAATGTAACACAAACAGGGAACAACAGTGACAAGCTCAACAAGCCACAATGTAACACAAACAGGGAACAACAGTGACAAGCTCAACAAGCCACAATGTAACACAAACAAGGAACAACAGTGACAAGCTCAACAAGCCAAATGTAACACAAACAAGGAACAACAGTGACAAGCTCAACAAGCCACAATGTAACACAAACAACAGTGTCAAGCTCAACAAGCCACAATGTAACACAAACAAGAACAACAGTGCCAAGCTCAACAAGCCACATTGTAACACAAACAACAGTGTCAAGCTCAACAAGCCACAATGTAACACAAACAACAGTGACAAGCTCAACAAGCCACAATGTAACACAAACAACAGTGTCAAGCTCAACAAGCCACAATGTAACACAAACAAGGAACAACAGTGTCAAGCTCAACAAGCCACAATGTAACACAAACAAGGAACAACAGTGACAAGCTCAACAAGCCACAATGTAACACAAACAAGGAACAACAGTGACAAGCTCAACAAGCCACAATGTAACACAAACAAGGAACAACAGTGTCAAGCTCAACAAGCCACAATGTAACACAAACAAGGAACAACAGTGACAAGCTCAACAAGCCACAATGTAACACAAACAGGGACAACAGTGACAAGCTCAACAAGCCACAATGTAACACAAACAAGGAACAACAGTGACAAGCTCAACAAGCCACAATGTAACACAAACAACAGTGACAAGCTCAACAAGCCACAATGTAACACAAACAGGAACAACAGTGACAAGCTCAACAAGCCACAATGTAACACAAACAGGGAACAACAGTGTCAAGCTCAACAAGCCACAATGTAACACAAACAACAGTGTCAAGCTCAACAAGCCACAATGTAACACAAACAACAGTGTCAAGCTCAACAAGCCACAATGTAACACAAACAACAGTGACAAGCTCAACAAGCCACAATGTAACACAAACAACAGTGTCAAGCTCAACAAGCCACAATGTAACACAAACAACAGTGTCAAGCTCAACAAGCCACAATGTAACACAAACAACAGTGTCAAGCTCAACAAGCCACAATGCAACACAAACAACAGTGTCAAGCTCAACAAGCCACAATGTAACACAAACAACAGTGTCAAGCTCAACAAGCCACAATGTAACACAAACAACAGTGACAAGCTCAACAAGCCACAATGTAACACAAACAGGGAACAACAGTGACAAGCTCAACAAGCCACAATGTAACACAAACAAGGAACAACAGTGACAAGCTCAACAAGCCACAATGTAACACAAACAACAGTGTCAAGCTCAACAAGCCACAATGTAACACAAACAACAGTGTCAAGCTCAACAAGCCACAATGTAACACAAACAAGGAACAACAGTGTCAAGCTCAACAAGCCACAATGTAACACAAACAGGGAACAACAGTGACAAGCTCAACAAGCCACAATGTAACACAAACAAGGAACAACAGTGTCACGCTCAACAAGCCACAATGTAACACAAACAAGGAACAACAGTGTCAAGCTCAACAAGCCACAATGTAACACAAACAACAGTGTCAAGCTCAACAAGCCACAATGTAACACAAACAACAGTGTCAAGCTCAACAAGCCACAAAGTAACACAAACAACAGTGTCAAGCTCAACAAGCCACAATGTAACACAAACAACAGTGACAAGCTCAACAAGCCACAATGTAACACAAACAACAGTGTCAAGCTCAACAAGCCACAATGTAACACAAACAAGGAACAACAGTGTCAAGCTCAACAAGCCACAATGTAACACAAACAAAGAACAACAGTGACAAGCTCAACAAGCCACAATGTAACACAAACAAGGAACAACAGTGACAAGCTCAACAAGCCACAATGTAACACAAACAACAGTGTCAAGCTCAACAAGCCACAATGTAACACAAACAACAGTGTCAAGCTCAACAAGCCACAATGTAACACAAACAACAGTGACAAGCTCAACAAGCCACAATGTAACACAAACAGGGAACAACAGTGACAAGCTCAACAAGCCACAATGTAACACAAACAACAGTGTCAAGCTCAACAAGCCACAATGTAACACAAACAACAGTGTCAAGCTCAACAAGCCACAATGTAACACAAACAACAGTGTCAAGCTCAACAAGCCACAATGTAACACAAACAACAGTGACAAGCTCAACAAGCCACAATGTAACACAAACAGGGAACAACAGTGACAAGCTCAACAAGCCACAATGTAACACAAACAACAGTGTCAAGCTCAACAAGCCACAATGTAACACAAACAACAGTGACAAGCTCAACAAGCCACAATGTAACACAAACAGGGAACAACAGTGACAAGCTCAACAAGCCACAATGTAACACAAACAACAGTGACAAGCTCAACAAGCCACAATGTAACACAAACAGGGAACAACAGTGACAAGCTCAACAAGCCACAATGTAACACAAACAACAGTGTCAAGCTCAACAAGCCACAATGTAACACAAACAACAGTGACAAGCTCAACAAGCCACAATGTAACACAAACAGGGAACAACAGTGTCAAGCTCAACAAGCCACAATGTAACACAAACAACAGTGTCAAGCTCAACAAGCCACAATGTAACACAAACAACAGTGTCAAGCTCAACAAGCCACAATGTAACACAAACAACAGTGTCAAGCTCAACAAGCCACAATGTAACACAAACAACAGTGTCAAGCTCAACAAGCCACAATGTAACACAAACAAGGAACAACAGTGTCAAGCTCAACAAGCCACAATGTAACACAAACAGGGAACAACAGTGACAAGCTCAACAAGCCACAATGTAACACAAACAAGGAACAACAGTGTCAAGCTCAACAAGCCACAATGTAACACAAACAACAGTGTCAAGCTCAACAAGCCACAATGTAACACAAACAACAGTGTCAAGCTCAACAAGCCACAATGTAACACAAACAACAGTGTCAAGCTCAACAAGCCACAATGTAACACAAACAAGGAACAACAGTGACAAGCTCAACAAGCCACAATGTAACACAAACAAGGAACAACAGTGACAAGCTCAACAAGCCACAATGTAACACAAACAACAGTGTCAAGCTCAACAAGCCACAATGTAACACAAACAAGGAACAACAGTGACAAGCTCAACAAGCCACAATGTAACACAAACAACAGTGTCAAGCTCAACAAGCCACAATGTAACACAAACAACAGTGACAAGCTCAACAAGCCACAATGTAACACAAACAACAGTGTCAAGCTCAACAAGCCACAATGTAACACAAACAAGGAACAACAGTGTCAAGCTCAACAAGCCACAATGTAACACAAACAAGGAACACCAGTGACAAGCTCAACAAGCCACAATGTAACACAAACAAGGAACAACAGTGACAAGCTCAACAAGCCACAATGTAACACAAACAACAGTGTCAAGCTCAACAAGCCACAATGTAACACAAACAAGGAACAACAGTGACAAGCTCAACAAGCCACAATGTAACACAAACAGGGAACAACAGTGACAAGCTCAACAAGCCACAATGTAACACAAACAAGGAACAACAGTGACAAGCTCAACAAGCCACAATGTAACACAAACAACAGTGTCAAGCTCAACAAGCCACAATGTAACACAAACAAGGAACAACAGTGCAAGCTCAACAAGCCACAATGTAACACAAACAACAGTGTCAAGCTCAACAAGCCACAATGTAACACAAACAACAGTGACAAGCTCAACAAGCCACAATGTAACACAAACAACAGTGTCAAGCTCAACAAGCCACAATGTAACACAAACAAGGAACAACAGTGTCAAGCTCAACAAGCCACAATGTAACACAAACAAGGAACAACAGTGACAAGCTCAACAAGCCACAATGTAACACAAACAAGGAACAACAGTGACAAGCTCAACAAGCCACAATGTAACACAAACAACAGTGTCAAACTCAACAAGCCACAATGTAACACAAACAAGGAACAACAGTGACAAGCTCAACAAGCCACAATGTAACACAAACAGGGAACAACAGTGACAAGCTCAACAAGCCACAATGTAACACAAACAGGGAACAACAGTGTCAAGCTCAACAAGCCACAATGTAACACAAACAACAGTGTCAAGCTCAACAAGCCACAATGTAACACAAACAACAGTGTCAAGCTCAACAAGCCACAATGTAACACAAACAACAGTGACAAGCTCAACAAGCCACAATGTAACACAAACAACAGTGTCAAGCTCAACAAGCCACAATGTAACACAAACAACAGTGACAAGCTCAACAAGCCACAATGTAACACAAACAGGGAACAACAGTGACAAGCTCAACAAGCCACAATGTAACACAAACAACAGTGTCAAGCTCAACAAGCCACAATGTAACACAAACAACAGTGTCAAGCTCAACAAGCCACAATGTAACACAAACAAGGAACAACAGTGTCAAGCTCAACAAGCCACAATGTAACACAAACAGGGAACAACAGTGACAAGCTCAACAAGCCACAATGTAACACAAACAAGGAACAACAGTGTCAAGCTCAACAAGCCACAATGTAACACAAACAAGGAACAACAGTGTCAAGCTCAACAAGCCACAATGTAACACAAACAACAGTGTCAAGCTCAACAAGCCACAATGTAACACAAACAAGGAACAACAGTGTCAAGCTCAACAAGCCACAATGTAACACAAACAGGGAACAACAGTGACAAGCTCAACAAGCCACAATGTAACACAAACAGGGAACAACAGTGTCAAGCTCAACAAGCCACAATGTAACACAAACAACAGTGTCAAGCTCAACAAGCCACAATGTAACACAAACAACAGTGTCAAGCTCAACAAGCCACAATGTAACACAAACAACAGTGACAAGCTCAACAAGCCACAATGTAACACAAACAACAGTGTCAAGCTCAACAAGCCACAATGTAACACAAACAAGGAACAACAGTGTCAAGCTCAACAAGCCACAATGTAACACAAACAAGGAACAACAGTGACAAGCTCAACAAGCCACAATGTAACACAAACAAGGAACAACAGTGACAAGCTCAACAAGCCACAATGTAACACAAACAACAGTGTCAAGCTCAACAAGCCACAATGTAACACAAACAAGGAACAACAGTGTCAAGCTCAACAAGCCACAATGTAACACAAACAGGGAACAACAGTGACAAGCTCAACAAGCCACAATGTAACACAAACAGGGAACAACAGTGTCAAGCTCAACAAGCCACAATGTAACACAAACAACAGTGTCAAGCTCAACAAGCCACAATGTAACACAAACAACAGTGTCAAGCTCAACAAGCCACAATGTAACACAAACAACAGTGACAAGCTCAACAAGCCACAATGTAACACAAACAACAGTGTCAAGCTCAACAAGCCACAATGTAACACAAACAACAGTGACAAGCTCAACAAGCCACAATGTAACACAAACAGGGAACAACAGTGACAAGCTCAACAAGCCACAATGTAACACAAACAACAGTGTCAAGCTCAACAAGCCACAATGTAACACAAACAACAGTGACAAGCTCAACAAGCCACAATGTAACACAAACAAGGAACAACAGTGACAAGCTCAACAAGCCACAATGTAACACAAACAACAGTGACAAGCTCAACAAGCCACAATGTAACACAAACAGGGAACAACAGTGACAAGCTCAACAAGCCACAATGTAACACAAACAACAGTGTCAAGCTCAACAAGCCACAATGTAACACAAACAACAGTGTCAAGCTCAACAAGCCACAATGTAACACAAACAAGGAACAACAGTGTCAAGCTCAACAAGCCACAATGTAACACAAACAGGGAACAACAGTGACAAGCTCAACAAGCCACAATGTAACACAAACAAGGAACAACAGTGTCACGCTCAACAAGCCACAATGTAACACAAACAACAGTGTCAAGCTCAACAAGCCACAATGTAACACAAACAACAGTGTCAAGCTCAACAAGCCACAATGTAACACAAACAACAGTGTCAAGCTCAACAAGCCACAATGTAACACAAACAAGGAACAACAGTGTCAAGCTCAACAAGCCACAATGTAACACAAACAGGGAACAACAGTGACAAGCTCAACAAGCCACAATGTAACACAAACAAGGAACAACAGTGACAAGCTCAACAAGCCACAATGTAACACAAACAGGGAACAACAGTGACAAGCTCAACAAGCCACAATGTAACACAAACAACAGTGTCAAGCTCAACAAGCCACAATGTAACACAAACAAGGAACAACAGTGTCAAGCTCAACAAGCCACAATGTAACACAAACAACAGTGACAAGCTCAACAAGCCACAATGTAACACAAACAAGGAACAACAGTGTCAAGCTCAACAAGCCACAATGTAACACAAACAACAGTGACAAGCTCAACAAGCCACAATGTAACACAAACAAGGAACAACAGTGACAAGCTCAACAAGCCACAATGTAACACAAACAAGGAACAACAGTGCCAAGCTCAACAAGCCACAATGTAACACAAACAAGGAACAACAGTGTCAAGCTCAACAAGCCACAATGTAACACAAACAACAGTGACAAGCTCAACAAGCCACAATGTAACACAAACAAGGAACAACAGTGCCAAGCTCAACAAGCCACAATGTAACACAAACAAGGAACAACAGTGCCAAGCTCCACAAGCCACAATGTAACACAAACAACAGTGACAAGCTCAACAAGCCACAATGTAACACAAACAACAGTGACAAGCTCAACAAGCCACAATGTAACACAAACAAGGAACAACAGTGACAAGCTCAACAAGCCACAATGTAACACAAACAACAGTGACAAGCTCAACAAGCCACAATGTAACACAAACAACAGTGTCAAGCTCAACAAGCCACAATGTAACACAAACAAGGAACAACAGTGACAAGCTCAACAAGCCACAATGTAACACAAACAACAGTGTCAAGCTCAACAAGCCACAATGTAACACAAACAACAGTGACAAGCTCAACAAGCCACAATGTAACACAAACAAGGAACAACAGTGACAAGCTCAACAAGCCACAATGTAACACAAACAACAGTGTCAAGCTCAACAAGCCACAATGTAACACAAACAACAGTGACAAGCTCAACAAGCCACAATGTAACACAAACAAGGAACAACAGTGACAAGCTCAACAAGCCACAATGTAGGACTGAGTACAAGATAAGCTTCTTCACCCACAGGGTTTATACAACCACGGAACCGCCTACCCGCCCAAGTTGTTAATGCCAAAAACTCTTGTTAACTTTATAAGCCTGGTTGAAAAAAATTCTACGATCAGGTGACCCCACTAATTGGGGGCCTTTGCCAAGCCGCCGGCTTTCTGTCCTCCTGGAGGCCACTAGAGTGTTAGTGCCCCTCAGGTAAATTCCGGTGAGATAAGTGGGTGACCCTCAGAGTGCACCAGATGACCGCTCCTCATTGGACGAAGGCAAACCAATCAACACTCAGACTACACTGAAAACAAGACGAATCACACAAACAGACAAACATCAAGTCATTAGCAGTCTTTTAATCAACTAATTAACTCCCGGGAGGTGATTATCGTTGGAACCTTTGTGGTTTATGAAATATTTCACTCTCACAAAGTTGAGAATTGAGAGATGTTTACGGTCTTAGGAACAAGTCCAACTTCTTGCAGTCGTTAATGATCTTGTATCACTTTGGAACAATTACTGTCTAATTACCGAACTAACAATGGACACAACACAGATCCTCGTTATAAATAATTTTGAACCGGGACGAAGAAAATCATTGATAACGAGAAAAAAGGGTAGAAAAATGGATGTGTGTTGGTGTAGCATTATACGGCCTTTAGACCGCACAATAGCTTGCTCCTAATGATGGGATTCAGCCCACTTAGAGGTGAAATATGTATTCTTTACAGGTAAACCGAAACTGCAAGTTTTTTTCACCTTGTTATACAGGGCCGGAGGCACCGTCCTCACGTACCAACCCTCCCACTATCAAGCTTCTAATTCCTCCCTTATTACGTATCACCGCTATACCATTTCATATAGATATCTCTAATTAACCCATATATGATTGTATTATATATAAATTTTGTTGTTATGCTGTGAAATATATATAATTAAAGAGCATAAAATGGCAAGCCTGGCGGTGGTCGAGTGGCAGCCCTGACGCGCGGTGACAGGCTCTTTGTTGGCGGGAAAATGATTGTTTTTTATTGGTTGAAACTCAGTAATGGCGGCGTTCACAAATACACTAATACCGTACACGAGCTGACAGCCGGATTGGAGAAGACGCAGAATTATGTCAGAGCCAGAAATATTACGAGCAGTTAAATTTTACCGTTATATATTAATTTTACCGTTAATATATTAAATTTTACCGTTAATATATTAAATTTGCCGTTAATATATTAAATTTTACCGTTAATATATAAATTTTACCGTTAATATATTAATTTTGCCGTTAGAAATATAAATTTTACTGTTACCAATTTAAATTCCATCGTTATTAATTTAATTCTACCGTATTAATGAAAGTTTCGCCTTTAGTAAAAGTAAAAAGACTTAATGAAGAAAACATAGACCCAGTCTTTGATGGTCAAGATAATCTACCAGTTGAGATACTAGTGAAGATAATCTACCAGTCTGAGATACTAGTGAAGATAATCTACCAGTCTGAGAGACTAGTGAAGATAATCTACCAGTCTGAGATACTAGTGAAGATAATCTACCAGTCTGAGATACTAGTGAAGATAATCTACCAGTCTGAGAGACTAGTGAAGATAATCTACCAGTCTGAGATACTAGTGAAGATAATCTACCAGTCTGAGATACTAGTGAAGATAATCTACCAGTCTGAGATACTAGTGAAGATAATCTACCAGTCTGAGATACTAGTGAAGATAATCTACCAGTCTGAGATACTAGTGAAGATAATCTACCAGTCTGAGATACTAGTGAAGATAATCTACCAGTCTGAGATACTAGTGAAGATAATCTACCAGTCTGAGAGACTAGTGAAGATAATCTACCAGTCTGAGATACTAGTGAAGATAATCTACCAGTCTGAGA
>WNGS01060317.1:29834-55740 GCA_020271785.1 Procambarus virginalis
TATCACAAACGATTCAGTGAGGTCGCCTGGAGCAAGGTCACTGGGCCACCACCTCACACAGCAGGGATCAGTGAGGTCGCCTGGAGCAAGGTCACTGGACCACCACCTCACACAGCAGGATCAGTGAGGTCGCCTGGAGCAAGGTCACTGGACCACCACCTCACACAGCAGGGATCAGTGAGGTCGCCTGGAGCAAGCTCACTGTGACCACCTCACACTCACACAGCAGGATCAGTGAGGTCGCCTGGAGCAAGGTCACTGGGGACCACCACCTCACACAGCAGGATCATGTGCTCGCCTGGAGCAAGCTCACTGGTACACCCACCTCACACAGCAGGATCAGTGTGCTCGCCTGGAGCAGCTCACTGTACACCCACCTCACACAGCAGGGATCAGTGTGCTCGCCTGGAGCAAGCTCACTGGGACCACCACCTCACACAGCAGGGATCAGTGTGCTCGCCTGGAGCAAGCTCACTGGGACCACCACCTCACACAGCAGGGATCAGTGTGCTCGCCTGGAGCAAGCTCACTGTGACCACCACCTCACACAGCAGGGATCAGTGTGCTCGCCTGGAGCAAGCTCACTGTGACCACCACCTCACACAGCAGGATCAGTGTGCTCGCCTGGAGCAAGCTCACTGGGACCACCACCTCACACAGCAGGGATCAGTGTGCTCGCCTGGAGCAAGCTCACTGGGACCACCACCTCACACAGCAGGATCAGTGTGCTCGCCTGGAGCAAGCTCACTGGGACCACCACCTCACACAGCAGGGATCAGTGTGCTCGCCTGAGCAAGCTCACTGGGACCACCACCTCACACAGCAGGATCAGTGTGCTCGCCTGGAGCAAGCTCACTGGGACCACCACCTCACACAGCAGGGATCAGTGTGCTCGCCTGGAGCAAGCTCACTGGGACCACCACCTCACACAGCAGGATCAGTGTGCTCGCCTGGAGCAAGCTCACTGGGACCCCACCTCACACAGCAGGATCAGTGTGCTCGCCTGGAGCAAGCTCACTGGGACCACCACCTCACACAGCAGGATCAGTGTGCTCCGCCTGGAGCAAGCTCACTGGACCACCACCTCACACAGCAGGGATCAGTGTGCTCGCCTGGAGCAAGCTCACTGGGACCACCACCTCACACAGCAGGATCAGTGTGCTCGCCTGGAGCAAGCTCACTGGACCACCACCTCACACAGCAGGATCAGTGTGCTCGCCTGGAGCACGGTCACTGGGCCCACCACCTCACACAGCAGGATCAAATATAAACACGCTTTAAATTGCTTGTAAGGGATGGCTAGGAGTGCTGTGCTAATTGGCAGCTGGTTCACCTGGATGTTACACCCATTTGCCACCAGGTGACCCCCCAGTCTCTCTTCATCTTGCACTTTGTCTAACTAGAGTCCATGTCAACCATAGGGACAAAAGAAGGGCAGCCAGTAACTACAATATGTTCAGAAAGGGCTTGTTCATTTTTTCTCAAAGCAAGAATGGTTTAAATTATATATGAGAAGAAAATAAATTACAATGCATGCACGGCAGAGCAGGCAAATGCAAATTCTGAAGGTTCTTTCGGATACAGTGGACTTTAATTCGGCGAATCTCGATTTGGCAAATCTCCAGTTGGAATGTACACTTCTAAGCGGGATTTCCTCGCCTGTTTCCACAAACAAGAGTTAGCTGAAGTAAGGGATGTGCGTATTTGCTCAGGATACCTTGTGACTTTGCAATAATTTTTGGGCTCAATGTCCTGCGGCCCGGTCCCCCCCCCCCGACCAGGCCTCCTGGTCACCAGGATTGTTGGGACACTCCACAGACTGGTGGAAACGTTGCCAGTCATATCATGGGTTAAATTTAAGATTCCTTTTGTGAAATCAGCCCATAGAGCATGGGAAATATAAGGATATGAATGGTAACACTCTTAGGGAACACTGCCTAATTTGTAACACTTACAAATTACATAACTCGTAATTTGGCTCCATTTGTGGGGGAAATCTAGCGGTGGTTGATTTGATTATTAATTCAAGAGATTGTATTTAATTGTACTGTAGTTATTATTTATCACTTGTGAGAGGACTGTGTTTTTATAATTTATCACCATAAACTTCATTTCACACATTTTGTGGGGTTCATAATTCAGTTTTATCACACTGTATGAAATGGTTGATATAAATTTCTGTAGTAAACTATAATTAAATAATTAGTGGTACTGCTACAATGTGTTGGTTATAATTTACAACAGTCTCGGCTGATTCAGTAGTTTGGCTGGTCATCCAACATGAGTTACCCTCGGTCAGTAGTGTTGGCTGGTCATCCAACATGAGTTACCCTCGGACAGTAGTGTTGGCTGGTCATCCAACATGAGCTTCCCTCGGACAGTAGTGTTGGCTGGTCATCCAACATGAGCTTCCCTCGGACAGTAGTGTTGGCTGGTCATCCAACATGAGCTTCCCTCGGACAGTAGTGTTGCTGTCATCCAACATGAGCTTCCCTCGACAGTAGTGTTGGCTGGTCATCCAACATGAGCTTCCCTCGGTCAGTAGTGTTGGCTGGTCATCCAACATGAGTTACCCTCGGACAGTAGTGTTGGCTGGTCATCCAACATGAGTTACCCTCGGTCCGTAGTGTTGGCTGTCATCCACATGATTACCCTCGTCAGTAGTGTTGGCTGGTCATCCAACATGAGTTACCCTCGGACAGTAGTGTTGGCTGGTCATCCAACATGATTTACCCTCGGTCAGTATGTTGGCTGGTCATCCAACATGAGTTACCCTCGGACAGTAGTGTTGGCTGGTCATCCACATGAGTTACCCTCGTCAGTAGTGTTGGCTGGTCATCCAACATGAGTTACCCTCGGTCAGTAGTGTTGGCTGGTCATCCAACATGAGTTACCCTCGGTCAGTAGTGTTGGCTGGTCATCCAACATGAGTTACCCTCGGTCAGTAGTGTTGGCTGGTCATCCAACATGAGTTACCCTCGGACAGTAGTGTTGGCTGGTCATCCAACATGAGCTTCCCTCGGTCAGTAGTGTTGGCTGGTCATCCAACATGAGTTACCCTCGGTCAGTAGTGTTGGCTGGTCATCCAACATGAGTTACCCTCGGTCAGTATTTGGCTGGTCATCCAACATGAGTTACCCTCGGTCAGTAGTGTTGGCTGTCATCAACACTACTGACCGAGGTAACTCATGTTGGATGACCAGCCAACACTACTGACCGAGGGTAACTCATGTTGGATGACCAGCCAACACTACTGACCGAGGGTAACTCATGTTGATGACCAGCCAACACTACTGACCGAGGAAGCTCATGTTGGATGACCACCAACACTACTGTCCGAGGGTAACTCATGTTTGATGACCAGCCAACACTACTGACCGAGGGTAACTCATGTTGATGACCAGCCACACTACTGACCGAGGTAACTCATGTTGGATGACCACCACACTACTGACCGAGGGTAACTCATGTGGATGACCAGCCAACACTACTGACGAGGGTAACTCATGTTGGATGACCAGCCACACTACTGTCCGGGGTAACTCATGTTGGATGACCAGCCAACACTACTGACCGAGGGTAACTCATGTTGGATGACCACCAACACTACTGTCCGAGGGTAACTCATGTTGGATGACCAGCCACACTACTGACCGAGGGTACTCATGTTGGATGACCAGCCAACACTACTGACCGAGGGTAACTCATGTTGGATGACCACCAACACTACTGTCCGAGGGTAACTCATGTTGGATGACCAGCCAACACTACTGACCGAGGAAGCTCATGTTGGATGACCAGCCAACACTACTGTCCGAGGGAAGCTCATGTTGGATGACAGCCAACACTACTGTCCGAGGAACTCATGTTGGATGACCAGCCAACACTACTGTCCGAGGGAAGCTCATGTTGGATGACCGCCAACACTACTGTCCGATGGGAAGCTCATGTTGGATACCACCAACACTACTGTCGAGGGTAACTCATGTTGGATGACCAGCCACACTACTGACCGAGGGTAACTCATGTTTGGATGACCCAGCCAACACTACTGAATCAGCCGAGACTGTTGTAAATTATAACCAACACATTTGTAGCAGTACCACTAATTATTTAATTATAGTTTACTACAGAAATTTATATCAACCATTTCATTACAGTGTGATAAAACTGAATTATGACCCCACAAAATGTGTGAAATGAAGTTTACTGTGATAAATTATAAAAACACAGTCCTCTCACAGTGATAAATAATAACTACAGTACAATTAAATACATCTCTTGAATTAATAATCAATCAACCACCGCTAGATTTCCCCCCAAATGGAGCCAAATTACGAGTTATGTAATTTGTAAGTGTTACAAATTAGGCAGTGTTCCCTAAGAGTGTTACCATTCATATCCTTATATTTCCCATCTCTATGGCTGATTTCACAAAAGGAATCTTAAATTTTAACCCATATATGACTGGCAACGTTTCCACCAGTCTGTGGAGTGTCCCAACAATCCTGGTTGACCAGGAGCCTGGTCGGGGGGGGGACCGGGCCGCAGGACATTGAGCCCAAAATTATTGCAAAGTCACAAGGTATCCTGAGCAAATACGCACATCCCTTACTTCAGCTAACTCTTGTTTGTGGAAACAGGCGAGGAAATCCCGCTTAGAAGTGTACATTCCAACTGGAGATTTGCCAAATCGAGATTCGCCGAATTAAAGTCCCACTGTATCCGAAAGAACCCTTCAGAATTTGCATTTGCCTGCTCTGCCGTGCATGCATTGTAATTTATTTTTCCTTCTCATATATAATTTAAACCATTCTTGCTTTGAGAAAAAATGAACAAGCCCTTTCCTGAACATATTGTAGTTACTGGCTGCCCTTCTTTTGTCCCTATGGTTGACATGGACTCTAGTTAGACAAGTGCAAGATGAAGAGAGACTGGGGGGTCACCTGGTGGCAACTGGGTGTAACATCCAGGTGAACCAGCTGCCAATTAGCACAGCACTCCTAGCCATCCCTTACAAGCAATTTAAAGCGTGTTTATATTTGATCCCTGCTGTGTGAGGTGGTGGGCCCAGTGACCGTGCTCCAGGCGAGCACACTGATCCCTGCTGTGTGAGGTGGTGGTCCCAGTGAGCTTGCTCCAGGCGAGCACACTGATCCCTGCTGTGTGAGGTGGTGGTCCCAGTGAGCTTGCTCCAGGCGAGCACACTGATCCCTGCTGTGTGAGGTGGTGGTCCCAGTGAGCTTGCTCCAGGCGAGCACACTGATCCCTGCTGTGTGAGGTGGTGGTCCCAGTGAGCTTGCTCCAGGCGAGCACACTGATCCCTGCTGTGTGAGGTGGGTCCCAGTGAGCTTGCTCCAGGCGAGCACACTGATCCCTGCTGTGTGAGGTGGTGGTCCCAGTGAGCTTGCTCCAGGCGAGCACACTGATCCCTGCTGTGTGAGGTGGTGGTCCCAGTGAGCTTGCTCCAGGCGAGCACACTGATCCCTGCTGTGTGAGGTGGTGGTCCCAGTGAGCTTGCTCCAGGCGAGCACACTGATCCCTGCTGTGTGAGGTGGTGGTCCCAGTGAGCTTGCTCCAGCGAGCACACTGATCCCTGCTGTGTGAGGTGGGGGTCCCAGTGAGCTTGCTCCAGGCGAGCACACTGATCCCTGCTGTGTGAGGTGGTGGTCCCAGTGAGCTTGCTCCAGGCGAGCACACTGATCCCTGCTGTGTGAGGTGGTGGTCACAGTGAGCTTGCTCCAGGCGAGCACACTGATCCCTGCTGTGTGAGGTGGTGGTCACAGTGAGCTTGCTCCAGGCGAGCACACTGATCCCTGCTGTGTGAGGTGGTGGTCCCAGTGAGCTTGCTCCAGGCGAGCACACTGATCCCTGCTGTGTGAGGTGGTGGTCCCAGTGAGCTTGCTCCAGGCGAGCACACTGATCCCTGCTGTGTGAGGTGGGTGTACCAGTGAGCTTGCTCCAGGCGAGCACACTGATCCCTGCTGTGTGAGGTGGGTGTACCAGTGAGCTTGCTCCAGGCGAGCACACTGATCCCTGCTGTGTGAGGTGGTGGTCCCAGTGACCTTGCTCCAGGCGACCTCACTGATCCCTGCTGTGTGAGGTGGTGGTCACAGTGAGCTTGCTCCAGGCGACCTCACTGATCCCTGCTGTGTGAGGTGGGTGTACCAGTGAGCTTGCTCCAGGCGACCTCACTGATCCCTGCTGTGTGAGGTGGGTGTACCAGTGAGCTTGCTCCAGGCGACCTCACTGATCCCTGCTGTGTGAGATGGTGGTCCCAGTGACCTTGCTCCAGGCGACCTCACTGATCCCTGCTGTGTGAGGTGGTGTCCCAGTGACCTTGCTCCAGGCGACCTCACTGATCCCTGCTGTGTGAGGTGGTGGTCCCAGTGACCTTGCTCCAGGCGACCTCACTGATCCCTGCTGTGTGAGGTGGTGGCCCCAGTGACCTTGCTCCAGGCGACCTCACTGAATCCGTTTGTGATAAAATGTAAAGTTGTGCAAAACCACGGGAGTTGCCAGCTCACCGTGCCAACCACCATCATTTCGGAGCCCAAGAACTAACTGGGCCACCTGGTTACCTGGCGGTTACCTTGCGATGATATCGGGGCTCAACGTCCCCGTGGCTCGGTCCCAAACCGAGCCTCATGGTAGGAAGGGGAGGGTCCTGGCAGCCATTGAGGTTTCCCTAGAAAAAAAGTTTCATTACATCCCATGCTGGTTTTCTGGAGGGCCAAACAGCGGCTCCCTGTAACTCACCACAGAGAAAAAAAGAACAGAACTCAACAGGTGAAGAGGAAAGGTGTGCAAAGAATAAACCCCTGTAGGGAAGAGACCAGGATGGAAGCCTTACCCAGAACACCACAAGCATGACAGGGACCAGTCAACGAGTCGCCAGGAGTAACACCTTATAAACCCAAACCTGGAAACCAGCCCTAGACATGCTAGAAATGACAGCAAAGGCACACACTTCCAAACATCATGGGCCCAAGAGTAGACCGCAAGCTGGCTACATTTAAAGACAATGCTGCACACCTGAGACAAACAAGCCTTGGAATGGAGGATCAAGGAGACCAGATCAACAAACATTTCTCTCTTGAAGCAGCCCGAGTATGTGCAGAAGGCGATGAATACCTGCAACCGAACAACAATATCATATAGTGGATGATATTGTTGCCCCAGAGCAACAATATCATCCACTAGATGCACTTCTGGGTCATCCACAGATGCAGATGCAGGACCAAAACCTTCGAAGTCACGCTCGGGGACACCCGCAGGCCGCAGGTTTCGCCATGCAGAGTTTAGGGTCCTCCGTGTCACTCCTTCCCAGGCCTTATCGATCAAATGTAAGGCACCAGGATATTGAAGTGCTCCTTCCAGAATTCTTTGAGGGTCAGCTCTGTATTGTCTATCACATCAACACACCTCTCCAACAAGGCCTTCCTGTAGAGCTTCTTACAGTTGGCAATGACTTTCTGGTCCCTGGGTTGGAGAAGTGGAGTGGGTTGGGCAGAAGAAACTTGATGGTGATGAACTGATTTTCTGGAAACAAATCATCTTGCATCTGTGGAGGATGTGCAGGAGCATTATCGAGCACAAGCAAGGCCTTGAGTGGCAACCGATTCTCTTCAAGATACACTATTTCCTTATTGAGGGGCCAAACAACGTCATTGACATTTTTAATGTTTATAATGTTTTCATCTCTATGTTTTTGAAATAAAAATAGTTTGGAAACATTTTCACATTAACTTTACCTGAACATTTATAAAAACCAAGGAAAACATGTCCTTAACAATTGCACTATGAAGTTTTTGCCAAACACAGGTGCGCAGTACAGGGGTTAAGGCACTTACGTCAACAGGTGCGCAGTGCAGGGGTTAAGGCACTGACGTCAACATACCACATCTATACAACTACAAAGTTAATTATTTGCCAACGAGGACGACATTTCCGTGACTCACCATGTAAAAGTAAGCAAGAGACGCCATCGTCGACCAGAAGAGTGTGCCGGTCTTCACAGCCTTGATCCACATGTAGTACGTCAACAGCATGCAGAAAATTGCAATACCTGAAACAACCCACTTTTAATACAAAAAAGTAATTGATGCACCATGATTGATATGCCAAAAAGGAAAAAAAAAAATTCAAGTTTCATGAAATCTGCATCAACATAAAAAATATTTATGACCTATTTTCACGAGCCATTAGGAAAAACAGGTCGGGGCGGCAGGAAGAATCAACAACCACCAACACTTAAATTCATTTTGCAAATGCTCCAAACAACATTCAGATATACAATACATAAAATATTTCAACAACATTCACTTTTCCAGTGAAAATAAACGCTGGAGGAACATCACACATGCCAACCTTCATTATCGTAGGAGCCAGCTACGGAACGTGATATATACCCCGGCACGATGGCTATCATGACGGCAGCAACCAGCCCTGCACCTGGACCCTGCAAAGTTGTACACATCATACATCACAATAAAGCAAGCTTCCCAGGGCTTATTGCCTTCTACAACACACCAACTATATGTATATACTGTATATATACATATGATGTATATAATAAAATTATAATAATAATATATATATATATATATATATATATATATATATATATATATATATATATTATTATAATTTACAGAGATAGATAGATAGATAGGATAGATAGATAGGGGGTACCAACTCTGGTGCAATTGTAGGGACCCACATCCTCGAGGAAGAACAAAGTATTCAGAGAAGACCTTGTGGATTCTCACTGAACACTTTAATCTTTTCCTCTCCTACCACCCCTATTACAGGTATTTTTTTAAATATTTTGTTTTATTTATATATATATTATATATTTTTACACACACACACACACATATATATATATATTATACACAAGATTTACATGTTATTTTTTATTCTTGGAAATATACATTCTATTTCTCATAAATTAAACTTGATTTATGGCCAGAGATCATGGACAAATTTAAATTGTCATCCTACACTTCCCTGGAAATAAACATCCCATTCACCGGGGCTGTATGGGTCTCCACTGTGGACCCCACGTGTGTGACGCCGACGCTCTATTGACTGGGCTATGAGCTGTCTTAATAAGCAAAGTTTCCAGAAGCAGCATCGGGCTGCCAACCTGAAATTTTCTACTTTCCCTGACTACTACTGAAGCTCAGACGACTTACTGACCCACGTCATATAAATTGGCATCCAGGTGTTTAATTCCACGGAAGTGTGGATGACAAATTATATGACGTGTACGTGAGGTCAGACATTCCTCTGGGCTTCGGTAGTAGTCAGGGGGAAAGGCGACAATTCCAGTTTGGCAGCAGGATGCTGCTTCTGGAGACTTTCCTTATTGAGACTTCTCATAGCCCAATTGATAGAGTGTCAGCCTCTCACATGTGGGGGCCCACGGTTTCAGACCCATACAGCCCATGTGAATGGAATGGACAGATTTATTTGACAAAACAATTCTGAAAACATTACCTAGCCAACATTCTGTGGTCGACTGTACAGCATAAAGAAAACATTTTCTCGCTTATTAAGATGCAAATTTGCTTCTATTTATTGCCCCCCTGGCATAAAAAGAACCACGTATTTCAACCCATTCTTTACACGAAGATAGTTTGGATGGCTCTATGAAACAGAGGCACAACTGGCCGAGAAGCCTAGTTAACAGCAGCTCTACTTGCGGAGCTGGCTGACAGATAACACAGTGGTGCGATGACCAGACCACACACCACAAGATGAAGACGACGACGACGTTTCGGTCCATCCTGGCCCATCAACAAGTCGATTGTGATGGGAGAGAGGAAAGCACGGGCAATGTGACCTATGACCTGACTGCCCTACAGTGGTAAGTGCACTCAGGTCACAGCCAAAACTCTTTTTAATTCAATTCAAACGGTACAACAAAAGCATTTGGGCATGTGCCCATTCACCTGATGCCACTGTTCACCTAGCAGTAAATAAGTACCTGGGAGTTAGGCAACTGTTGTGGGGCTGCATCCTGGGGAGAGGTCAGTGGTTCCCCCTACCTGCTTGATACCTGCTTGATACCTGCTTGATACTTGCTTGATGGGGTTCTAGGGGTTCTTCTACTCCCCAAGCCCGGCCCGAGGCCAGGCTCGACTTGTGACCATGCTAAGAGAGACCATGTGAAACCTAGACCATGAGAGACCTAGAGAAACCATGCCAAGCCAAAGTACAGATTTCCTATCCCCGACAACGCAAGTTATAAGATGACATTGGGTCAAAACGTGTCGCACTTAAATGTTTGGCTTGATTCTAACTAACAAGTATGTCTATCATTTTCATGCTATTTAAGATAGTATAGCAGGCCAGAGACAGATGTAAACAATGTAGGGGGCCTGACAGCCAAGTGGACAGTGCTCGGGATTCTTGGTCCTAAGGTTCCGGGTTCGATCCCAGGCAGAGGCGGAAACAAATGGGCAGAGTTTCTTTCACCCCAATTCTCCTGTTCACTTAGCAGTAAATGGGTACCTGGGAGTTAGACAGCTGCTACGGGCTACTTCCTGGAGATGGGTAACAAACAGGAGGCCTGGTCGAGCACCGGGCCGCGGGGACACCAAGCCCCGAAATCATCTCAAAATAACCTCATGATAGATCTAGCTATGTGTCGGAACAGAGGTTTCTGTACTCCATCCTTGATTACCCAGACTAATTGGCATTTCTGGATGCCCGGGCCAATTTCAATCTGAATAATCACAAAAGATCACAAGCCAATTTTGTCAATTTTTGTTATATTGGTATTCATTGTCATAACCAAACATGCACAAAATATCTAATGGTATTTTAAAAGTAATGCACCAATATTTAATACACCAATGAAATGTTTTTATTAGCTTGCATAAGTAAGTGTTCTCTGCTGGTAAATTGTGCCAAAACTTTGGAGATAATGGGTATTTAACCCCCATTAATCAGACAGGCTATGGTTAATGTGGGTGAAGAACCAAAAATGTCCATGTTCAATTAACCAGAGAATCCCTAAAATATGGATCCAGTTAATATAGACTCCACTGAACTAACATTTCAAATATAAATTTTTTCCTCATTCAGCTACTCTATCTTAAGAATGAGCAATAATGTTAAACTGACTTTGATAATCAGGCATTTGAGCTCGGGGCTGAAAACTATGAGACTGTTGTCCTAGCAACCAGACCATGGATGCGATGACAAGTCATAATAACGCGGCGGAAAATATGACGACCAAACCACACATCAGAAGATGGAGAAACGACGACATTTCGGTTCGTCCAGGACTGTTATCAAGTCACATGCGGGTCCAGGACAGTCCGAAATGTCATCGTTTCTCCATCTTCTGGCCTTCTGGTGTGTGGTCTGGTCATGAGGCCATGGATGCTCACAATAAGGAAGGATCTGAAGACTACCTAACTGACGCCCAACTGACTTTCAACCTTTCCTGGAGCACCAATAAGGTATCTGAAGGTAATCCATCCCTTCATTCTTGACATATAATACAATCTTAGCAATAATATATTTAAACTTTTTAAATATACCATATTTGTAATGCCTTGTCCAGTGAGTATTAATGATACATTGTTGACTTCTCATAAATAATTACACATTCACTTCTTCACACACATTTTCACTGCCTCTATACTACAGCACAAAAACATCTGTTAAGCCTTATTGAACAACAAACATGACAGAAGATAAAAGGCACAAAAATATAAATATTCAATGAAAATGACTTTACTTGTAAAAACAAAAAAAGCTTACAAAAACACCAGCTAAAAGCCTACCTTCAATTCCTTGGCTAGATGATACGTAACAAGCGTTGTAAGGGAGGAGAAGAGCGGTGCCAGAAATACGCACACATTGCGAACATCTATGGTTATGTTGAGCCAATTCAAGACATGATAGATGGCAGCTGATGTCACCATTAATCCTGGATAGATAGTACCTAAAAAATATAAAAAATAAAACATAGAATGCGATGAAACCTCGCTTTCTGGTTGGGCCTCGGTGGAACCCCGAGGCCTAGCACCGAGGTAGCTCTACACACCCAAGTCACATCAGTCCCAGGAGCCCTTAACAGAGCCTACTCGAGAGAAGAGCCAGAACCGGATCCATTTAAAGAGGTATAGGGAGCAGGGGAGCGATACGATCACCCTCGCCAAGGGAACAATCCAGAAAATAAGCGAAGCAAAACAGACAACTGTATGGTTCACAGGAAAACAATAAGTGACGCAGCAAATGACTCCACAAAAGATGCACTCAGTAGTCAGTGTAAACCCCTACTTACAGCTCACTACTGCAAGGTGTGCATCATGAGCCACCAACTCTGGCTCACTCCACAGGCATACAACAATCACTTACAAGCAAGAGTGCCCAAGTCACAACCACAAATAACGAGGCAACACCGGGCACCGCAGTAAAAAAAAAACCAGGCCGACCCAGAGCTGGTCAAAGACGAGCTCAACCACAGCCCAGATGCGCAAAGCAGCCACCAAGTGAGTATGGGCCCTGTGATCCCCCGCAGTCTGAGTTCCAGTGAGTAAAGGCAGCTGCCACAAGCCCATGTCCTTGGCCAACCAACAACACGTGAAAGACAGAACTTGCCTACCATCAAACAAGCGTTCAAGCATGACAAAAGCCATGCTAATCCTCAAAGATAAACAATTATCATCATGCCATGAAGAATGGTCAGGGACCCCATACTGCAACCAAAAGGCCAAAATCAAACAAAACTGGGATGAAGTCAGGTCCATCAAGGAAGCGAGGTCCTGAGCCCTGAGGCAGCATAGCAGACGAAAAGAATGACCATCGACATGTTACAAAGTCGATGAACATCCCTTAAACCCGCAAGTAACAATTGCAGGCTTGATTCATAACGAGCTCTCAGAGCTTGCCAGAACTTGAGGTAAGGACCAAGAGGCCACCCAGGCACTAAGAATGCTCACAAAAAGAACCGACACCGAACTCAAACCCGAGCATAAACACATTTGCCAAGATGATCATCGGCAATCTGTATATAAAAGAATGTGAACCCTAGTGTACCCTTCAACAATAAAGCCAAAATGCCCCACAGAGAGTTAATGACCCTTGCACTACTCATGGCAAGGCACTCTACAAGGTAGCCTGGCCTCTAGGGAACAAACTCCCGAAGAAGTCACTTTTGTTAGGGCAGAGGCATTAGACGAGTGCTTACAGTAAGACTGCCCTAATTATAAGCAGTTCAAGATTAACAGTTACCAAAGTCCACACAACAAGCAAGGTTTGTAAACATGCGCACATGAAGCAAACACTACACTTGGAAACAATACGCAAGCAAATGGCCCCTACAGGACAGAGTTCAAACAATGGTTGATGCTTATCTATAAAAAGCTTGGGCCCGCTAAAGTCAGCGACTTGAGGACTGGTCCACGCAGGTCAACCTCAATGAAAGGACTCGAGTATGTCATCGTGGGAGCCGGCAGCTCCTCTATGGGACTGCCACATAGCATTCCTAGAGCAATGTGGGAGTTCTTCATTCTGAGAGTTCTCCTACTGCCCAAGCCCGGCCTGAGGCCAGGCTCCAACAAGTTGCAAGTGGTCAGCTGACACCAGAGGAGTTCTAATTGACCACCAAGTGGCTCGTTTGTAGAGTCATTTGCCACTTCACTTCTCGTTTCTCTGTGAACCACACAGTTGTCTGTTTTACTACACTTACTCTCTGGATTGATTCCTTTCTAAGAAGGATCATAATTTCCTGCTCCCTGCACCTCTTTAAAGGGTGGAGAGGTTCTAGCTCTGGTCTCCAATAGGTTATTAAAGACTCCTAAGGCTGATGTGACGCATGTGTGAAGCTACTGACTTGGTGCTAGCTAATGGGAGCCACTATTTGGCCTCTCCAGAAAAGAAATAAAACAAAAAAAACGACAGGTTGAGAAAATATATATCCAGTATGATGACATCGAACCCACATTCCTGGGCTGCCGACTGAGCTCCTAATGTTTCAGTCGGTAGAGCATGTGTGTTTTGGGAGTCCAAGGATGCAAGTTCAATCTCATTGTTACATGACAATATTTACTCATTAACAGTAATCACTTTCTTAAGACTGGAATGTGCATTTGCAAGTTGTTTTTCTCTTAAGAACAAAGAGCTTTGACACATTTAAGCAAAAAAACTTTGTGTTATATACTTGCATCTTAAAGAATTACAGGGCATGTGCGTTTAAACAATGCTGTGCAAAAGCTAAGAATTACTTGCCTCCAATAATTCTGCCCAGTGGATACCATGCTCGATCATCAAACCAGTTGTGGAAATTGTAGAAGCCTTCCTCGGCCAAAAACTTGGTGGTGCGGTAATTGAAGTACGGATCAAACTCGTGGATAACCGACTCAAACCGAAGAACAGAAAACAACCTGCACGAAAATGCTGAAAAGAAACAAATTATTAATGCAAGCATTTGCCATTACTCGTCCGAGCCTCCTATCCTAACCTACTATACCTGAGCGCCCCACCAACCTCGGCCAGTATTAAGCGCCCCACCGACCTCGGCCAGTATTTGCCAAGTACCCAAGTAACCACTTGCCAAGCTTGTACATCTTTCCCTAATCATGGCAAGGTGGGTTTTATTTATTAAACACTCTTACAGGCTTCACCAATTCCCAATCACCTTTTTTTTATAAGTAATATCACTGGCTTGCAAATTTTTAAAGCTGGTAAAATGTTTAACCCCTGCACTGCATCTGTTGATAGCTCGTTTACAGCTCACAACCCCAAGTGTGCAAGAAAATAAATTCAAATAATTTTCTCTTTCTGCTGCATCGCTTTCAATACTGCATTGCAAAAAAATGCATTAACCTTGTCATGGAAAAAATACAAAAATTAATTATGTGCGTGATGCTTATAAAATTATGTGCATGATGTATACTTCAGTCATGGTGAAGTAGAGATCTCACACTGACATCACAATTCACTAACATTCACGGTACAATCACCCCGAGGCAGTGACCCCGGCTCTGTCGTGGGGCAGGAGTTGCTGCCAACATATTTGCATGTACAGTATTTATTCCAAATGTCTCTAATTTGTTTTTCAGTTTTTTACATTACAGTACTATTCAAGTGTCATTTGAGAAATTTATATAATAGAATGTGTATAACACGAAAATCCTCAAATATATCTGTCACTAGTACATGCACAATATAATACAGTGGTACTTTGGAATACGAGTGTCCCTGAATACGAGTCTTTACGAGTGTCCCTGAATACGAGTTTTTCGGAATACGAGCAGGATTTGCTCGGAAAATGTGCCTCGGAAGGCGAGGGGTTACCTCGGAACGCGAGTTTGTTGATACGCGTACAAGCTGACCTAGCGCGTGGTGGTACGGCGATCGTCGCCTCTCAGTTTACTAGTGCCTCGCACCCACTGACTATCCCACGTCAATTCTTCACCCGGATTTTCAGTGTTTTGTTGGATTTTTGGTCATTTGACCATAAAAGTTGTTGTTATATATCTCACCATGGGTCCCAAGAAAGCCAGTGGTAAGGATCAAGGCAAGAAAGCTCATGTGAGGATGACAATAGAGGAAAAACAAAAGATCATTCGGAAGCTTGAAAATGGTACACGTGTTGTTGAACTTTGTAGGCAGTACAACAAAGCCACGTCAACGATTGCACTATACTTAGCAAGAAAAGGCCATTATGAGTGCTAAAGTGGCAAAAGGCATAAGAACTATCACGAAACAAACACCACAAATACTTGAAGTGGAAAAGTTGTTATTAATTTGGATACACGACAAGGAGTTAAAGGGTGATAGTGTTTTTGGAGCCCATCATTTGTGAGAAAGCCAGGGTATTGCACGAAGACCTTGTAAAGAAAACCCCTGCAACGAGTGATGCAGATACGAGAGAGTTTAAGGCAAGCAGGGGCTGGTTTGAAAAATTTAGAAAAAGAAGTGGTATCCATAGTGTTGTGAGGCATGGGGAGGCAGCCAGCTCAGACAAACCAGCCGCTGGACGATTTATTGAAGAATTTAAAGAGTTTGCAGAGGCTGAGGGATACCTACCGCAACAAGTGTTTAATTGTGATGAGACAGGACTGTTCTGGAAAAGAATGCCTAAGAGGACATACATTACCAAGGAGGAAAAATCCTTGCCCGGACAGAAGCCTATGAAAGATAGGTTTATGCTTGTGCTGTGTTCAAATGCGAGTGGCGATTTGAAAATTAAATCCTTGCTAGTGTATCATTCTGAAAATCCAAAGGTTTTCAAACAGTATAAAGTGCAGAAAAACCAAATGTGTGTGATGTGGAAGGCTAATAAAAGGGCATGGGTGACTAGGATTATTTTTTCGGAGTGGGTGAATGAAGTGCTGTGCCCTACCATAGAAAAATATCTGCAGGAGAAACATTTGCCACTCAAGGCCCTGCTTCTCCTCGACAATGCTCCTGCTCATCCTTCAGGCTTGGAAGATGAATTGATGCACAGATACAGTAAATTTCTCACAATAAAGTTTCTTTCTCCTAACACCACTCCTCTAATTCAGCCTATGGACCAGAAAATCACAGCGAATTTTAAGAAACTGTATGAAAGGGCAGTTTTCCGTAAATGTTTTGAAGTGACTGAAGCCACAAACCTCACCCTCAAAGAGTTCTGGAAACACCATTTTAACATTTGTAGTGCTTTAAAACTCATTGACAAAGCCTGGCAAGAAGTGACTCAAAGAACCCTGATCTCTGGCTGGAGAAAATTGTGGCCTGAATGTGTGACAGAACTAGACTTTGAGGGGTTTGAGCCTGTAAATGAAGTGCCTATTGTTGAGGAAATTGTTACTCTGGGCCGGCAAATGGGCTTGGAATTGGATGGTGATGATGTGAAGGAGTTGGTGGAAGAACACAACGAAGAACTGACCACCGAAGAACTCCAAGCCCTTCAAAAGGAACAGCAAGAAGACCCAGCTGAGGATGTTTCTCCAGTGGAAGAGGATGAGGCAGTAGCGAATGTCCCTTCTGCAGAAATTAAGGTGTGTCAGATGTGGGAAGAGATGCAAACTTTGATTGAAAAGACTCACCCAGAGAAAGCTGTAGTAGGCCGTTGCCTTAATCTTTTCAATGACAATGTGATGCCTTACTACAGAGAGAGCTTGCGAAGAAGGGAAAAACAAGCTTCCATGGACAGATTTGTTGTGAGAAAATCGAGCAGTGAGCCACAACCAGGACCTAGTGGTATGCAGGCAAAACGTGCCAGGGAGAGCACACCAGAAAGGTCCTCACTGCCTGATGTTATAATGGAAGGGGACTCCCCTTCCAAACAGTAATGCCTCTCCTCCTCCCCATCTTCCATATGCCTACAGCATTCATCAGCAAGGGTAAGTAATAACTTGAACATAGTTTCGTAGGTTTATTTAGATGAATTAGGTATCAAATTTAGTTTGAAGTGAGGTTTTTGGGTAGTCAGGAACGGATTAATTCATTTCCCATTATTTCTTATGGGGAAATTAGCTTCGGATTACGAGTTTTCGGAATACGAGCTGTCTCCAGGAACGGATTAAACTCTTAAACCGAGGCACCACTGTATTATATTCTCAGAATAATAAAACACCGTTCTTGCTGTTATTACACTGCATATATATTTTACATGTAACTATCTACATTCCATGCACCATTATGACCCATCGAGTGGTTGTGGTGGGGTGTAACACTCTTGTAACCAGTTACGTAGAGTTCAGTCTACCACGTGTTTTGAACACAGTTGGAACTGCATGCACTCACTATATTTTCTTTGTATGTCTAAATGTTTTTATCTTCTGTTTTCATGTGGAATAATGAACTGGGAGGTCAATAATGTTATTTGTATCAAAGAACATGTTGAACAAAGAAATGCACACATTTGTTACTAATGTAAGGACAATATTATATTCTATGAACAATAAAACTGTTGTTGCTCTTATTATATTATACAGTACTGTACATAATGTTATATATAATTAAATTTTTAGGGTTTATTTTTTTTGAACAACTAAGCACTTGCAACCCATCTTGAACAACTAAGCAGTTTTGGCAAGTGCATATTTAACACAAATGTGTAGCTGCATGCACTGAATATATAATACAGCATTTTCTTTGTTTTCTAATGTTTTTATCATGGGTTTTATTCAAGTGGAATGATGCATTAGGCTTTCAATAATGTGTCACACAATTCCCTTCTAAAGCAGGGTAAACTGCCTCTTCCCTCTCGCCTTCCTCGCTGACATCGTCATCACCACGAAAATTCATCAGCAGCGAGGATAAAATTTCAATATCTACGTATGTGGTGGCGTCGCAGACATGCAGACATGCTAGATGCTCCAGCCACAAGACATCCCCCTCCCCCCCCACCACCACCTGCACCGAGACTCCAGACGGTAGTTGTCTCGCTGCTCCTCATTTAGAAACGCTGACACAGGATGTGAAGTCACCAGTATTAGGCATATATAGTATAGGGCACGACCGGCTACCTTAAGCCAGTCTCTCCAGGTGCTCTCGGGTCGTCACTGCTTGCTGCCCGTATTCTGCCTGCAAGCCATCGAGTGCCCAGTTTGTGATGGTTTGTGTACATATTCATAAGCCACTTGTTTGTTTGTTTGCATTACTAAAATTGTTTAATTTAGCTGGCACTTTCATGTGTTCTTTTCATTATTTGCTATTGTGTAGCAGCCAAGATTTGTAAGTCAAGCTTTGATGTAAATTATGTTAAATTCTTTTTTGGGAAGTAAATTTGTTATATTTCTTGCCCGAGTATACTTTAATACCTGCCCACTTTTCGCAATGCAAAGCCCAAATGCAGTATATTTGTGTGTTCAATGCATGCGTGAAGAACAACACCTGCTGGGTAAAAGCTGTAATAACCTTCTCACGAAACAAATGTTACCGATATCAACGAACATGTAGAACAGAGGTACACATGGATATATTCGTGTCATTGATGAGTTCAATATTGCATTCACTATAAGATTCAAGGGGAAAAATTAAGTTTATATGGGGCCCAAAAATGGCAGCCCAAAAGAAGAGTATAACAGTTATTTGTTATCACAGAATGTGTAGAATAGAGATACACAGTTATATTCGTGTCATTATTTGAGTTCAATATTGCGTTCAATATAAGATTTTAGGTG
Organism: Procambarus virginalis; assembly: GCA_020271785.1. Lineage (NCBI taxonomy): Eukaryota > Metazoa > Arthropoda > Malacostraca > Decapoda > Cambaridae > Procambarus > Procambarus virginalis. Next base: position 48,977 of record WNGS01060317.1, read on the forward strand.
TTAAATTCTACTTAAATGGAAGAGCCCAAAAATGGCAGCAGATGTCCCCCACTTTGAACCCAGTCAATCGCTGAACTGTGGAGGGGGGGGTATCAGAACATGCCAGTAAGCATCTTCCACACACACACAAATAAGCTATGACTGACTAAGACTGACTAAACCATCTGCTGAACCTAGAAAATGGTGGTTATACACGAAGTTAGACAAAGAATACAAGTACTGTACAGTACTGTTGCTTCAAGTGGCCTGTGGACCCACACAGCCATTACAACCCAGCTTAAACATGGATCCCAATCAACAGCGACAGACCTGGTTCAACTTCATGGGGAATAAAAAAAAAAATTAAAAAAAATCTTGGTCTTGAATACAACACATTTCCCCATACAATTCTTTGCAAAAAGTTAAATGGAAAAAAGAATTATGTTACACTACACAGTGCTGTATGTAACATAACCCATCATTAAAAATAAAACAATCAATATTGCAAAACATCACTAAATATCAAAGCAGTATTTGTGACAAATCATAAAATGAGTAATTCTAAAACCAAGACACGAGTCCCAGTACTCAAAACAATACATACACAGAATTGCAGCCAGAGAGAGAACTGCCATCTTGAGCAGTGTGTCTTGCTTCTCAACTGACATGCGCATCCATCCTCGTGTCCGATAATTTAATATTGGAACAGACATCTTGCACTGGAAACAAACACAAGAAATTAGCAAAACAGAACAAGCGTAATAAGGACTTCTTTAAGATAAGGTAATTACGAGAAGAAAGCAGTAAGCTAGTATAAGTATATAGCACATGCAAGGGATGTGCATTTGTGGGCCAAGGATCTGGGATATGAGGACGGAGTGAAGGAATGGGGGGGGGGGGCACAACCCCTAGGACCATCTAGCGCCAACACTGCAACAATCGTGGTTGTCGCCCCACCAACCAGTCCATATGGTTGTCTAAGCTCATGACAACTCGTATCCCAGAAAATTGTTTAAGTGGCGGGAAGGAAGGGAAAGCGCCAAGTCATTACGACTATATAGCACTTGGAACGGGTCAGGATAAGGATTTGGGATGGGACAGGGTGAAAGGAATGGTGCCCAACCACTTTGACGGTCAGTGATTGAACGCTGGCCTGCATAAAGCGAGACCGTCACTTCTGTCCACCGCAAGTGGTTGAACGAGCTCATTAGCTTTAAATACAAACATTCTTAGCATTCATTGCTACTTACATCCCCAGTGCCACCTCTGTTGCAATCCAAAAATATTACACTGGGATACTTAGCATGTCATCCTTGGCTAAATTCTTGGACATTCTTAGTATATCATTGACAGTTTTCTCAATTTTTTACTTTACTTATAATTAATATATATACAGTAAGTGCAACTTCAATTTAAAGAGTCTACAGTTGCAATGCACACTTTCCCGGCAGGATTTACTCCCTTGCTTCACTGAACAAGTGTTCACAGATTTAGTGAGGCAAGGGATGTGCAGATTATTATTATTATTACTATTTGCTTAGAAAGCATAGCCAGAGTTGACACACCCAGGGAAAAGTTGCCCATAATGATAAATTGAAAAAAAAATTCACTTAGTGACTATACCCAAAAATTTCACAAAGCAAAAGGTTAGGGTAGAGTCAGCGAGATGAAGGTGAGGGTAGGTCGGAGAGGTGAAGATCAGGGTGGTATAAATAATAGTACAGTATATGTGTGTGTATTCACCTAGTCGTTCTTGCGGGGTTGAGCTGTGCTCTTTTGGCCCGCCTCTCAACTGTCAACCAACTGTTACCAACTACTACTTCCCCCCCCCCACCAGGAAGCAGCCCGTAGCAGCTGTCTAACTCCCAGGTACCTATTTACTGCTAGGTAACAGGCGCATCAGGGTGAAGGAAACTCTGCCCATTTGTTTTTCCGGCGGTGCCGGGGAATCGAACCCCGGTCCCTACCAGTCTAAAGCGCTGTCCACTCAGCCACCACTCGCCTGAGTGTGTGTGTGTGTGTGTGTGTGTGTGTGTGTGTGTGTGTGTGTGTGTGTGTGTAACTTGAGGTTATCTTGAGATGATTTCGGGGCTTTATTGTCCCCGCGACCCGGTCCTCGACCAGGCCTCCACCCCCAGGAAGCAGCCCGTGACAGCTGACTAACACCCAGGTACCTATTTTACTGCTAGGTAACAGGGGCATAAGGTGAAAGAAACTCTGCCCATTGTTTCTCGCCGCCACCTGGGATCGAACCCAGGACCACAGGATCACAAGTCCAGCGTGCTGTCCACTCTAAACTTGATAAATTACCTAACACGATTGTTTCAGTAACATGTTTCAATTGATGATTGGGTTTACCTGGAATGCCATTATAACGGAGAAAAGGATATGAACATAATATACAATGGTGTTGGGTCCTGGGCGATGACAGTTCCCGGTTCCGCTCCTACAGCAGGACAGACATTTGGCCACTATTTTTCCGTTTCCCCTGGTGCTTCTGTTCATCTAGGGATATGTAGCAGCAGGGAGTTAGGACACTATTGTGGCTAGCATCCTGTAGAATGTCACGTAGCTAGGAATGGGAGGGCGGTCAACGAGGGTAACTAGGGCCCCTGTCCCATGACTGGGATAGGAGGGACCTGCCACCGGAGCGACTTATCCCAACACCGTCCTACCTCAACCTGACCTAAACTGCTGAATGCCCAGTTACGTTACCCTATGGCGAGGCCGCTCCCTGCTACAGGAGCCTGCTACAGGTGGCTCGGGTAATATTAGCCAGCCGGGTGCAGGTGTCGGGCGCCCATTGGTCGAGGGCCGGCGTCCTCCCTCTCCCTGGTAAACAAACTCCCTCAACACCCTTTACAGCCCCTAAACAACCCTTAACCCGACCTAGGTGGCCTCCTGGCACCTTCACGGGGCACCGGGTGGCACTGGGGACAGTTATCACAGGGGACACACGTACAAAAGTCAGTAAATAAGAGGTGGCGTGGGTCGGGTCGGCGCGCGGGTCAGCTGGGAGGTGACAGCTGACGCGGGACAACACAGCGGTGCGTGGCCGCCCGCCCGGACACGTGACGCGCGACACCCGCAACCTCATCCACACTTTACCTCACCCCCACTAATACCACTGCCACTAATACCACTGGCCACTAATACCACTGGCCTCGACGACGACAGGAAGCCCACGGCTTGTCCAAGGTCCCCCTATTTGCCCTGAGGTTTTTTTCCATCTGTACTTTAAAAGTTAGCAAAGTTTTGGCATTTTCGCTTTTGACAGGTAGGCGGTTCCCACCTAATGTTTACTTCAATTACCCGAGGCCCACTAATACTATTGGCCTCGACGAGGACAGGAAGCCGCCAGGTTGTCGAAGGTCCCCTCCATTTGCCTTGATGATCTTTTCCAGATAAATTTTAAAATTTAACAGTTTTGGCATTTACGGATTCGGCGGGTAGGCGGTTCCATTGGTTTATATATAATTCCATGGGTTTATAGACTGTTTCATGTTTATATATATACACTGGGCCCCTCCATACACATTCCTATGTGTATATACACTGAGAGTTTGTACCTGGCTATAAAGTGTATTTGCTGGTTGGTCAGTAAGCTAGTGGCTGGCTTCAGTCTCTCTCTAATAGTTGAATACTGAACTAAAATCTACATAAACTCCATATATGAATGGTCAGATAAGTGACAAATGCCCTTTAATAATACTAACTGTAGCAACTATATTAAAATATCATATATTTGCTCCAAACCTTCATTAACTGAGGTGAGGATATTGAGACAGCTGGTCTCTTAATTCTGCGGAACATATCTCTAAGCGTCCAACACACGGCCACAAGACTGACAGATTGTTGTAATATCGAGAGACGCAAGGCCTTGCATGTGGCGCCTCACGACCCACGCCACAACTACCACATTAATAACATTACCTTCCTTGACCGACAAGCAAAGAGACCTTGCAGTGAGCATCCATCATTCACTGAAATTTGCAGAGCAATTGCCTCTGCAGTACAAAAAAGTGCTAACCAAACTCTTGGAATAATCAATTGTACTTTGACTTCAAGGAAAAGAAGGTAGTCATTCATTCGTATAAATCTCTAGTGCTCCCCATTTGGATAACTGTATCCAATCATAGAGACTTCGTCTTCAGAAGGACATGGTTGCTCTGGAGAAAAGTGCAACACCGGCAACAAAAAACATTCCGGAGCTAAGTCAACTCTCACACCAGGACTGGTTGAGGGCCCACAGGGCTAACAACACTATCCATCAGGCATGACAGGGCCAACCTCATTGTAACTTCTTATATACTGACAGTTTGGAGGATGTTGATCCAGTCCACTTCTGAAGGTCAGATGTAACACAAACAAGGAACAACAGTGTCAAGCTCAACAAGCCACAATGTAACACAAACAAGGAACAACAGTGTCAAGCTCAACAAGCACAATGTAACACAAACAAGGAACAACAGTGTCAAGCTCAACAAGCCACAATGTAACACAAACAGGAACAACAGTGTCAAGCTCAACAAGCCACAATGTAACACAAACAACAGTGTCAAGCTCAACAAGCCACAATGTAACACAAACAACAGTGTCAAGCTCAACAAGCCACAATGTAACACAAACAAGGAACAACAGTGTCAAGCTCACAAGCCACAATAGGGCACTAGAAGAAAACCCAGTCATAATAGCACTCACAGAAACAAAGCTAACGAAAATCATAACAAACGCAGTGTTTCCACAGGGCTACTATGTAGTGAGGAAAGAGAGAGAAGGAGAGGAGGAGGTGGTGTAGCTTTGCTACTAAGAGAAGGTTGGAGTTTCGAAGAGATGGTAATTCAGAACTGTGAAGGTTTCAGTGACTACATATCAGGCACCATAGCAACTGGAGGACAGAAAATTATAGTAGTAGTCCATATATAACCCCCCACCGAATGACAGAAGACCCAGACAGGAATATGATAGAAACAACATGGCCACCATCAATATAGTAGAGAGAGCAGCTTCAGTGGCTTGCAGGAACGGATCCAGCTACTAATCATGGGAGACTTCAACCATTGAAAGATTGATTGGGGGAACAGAGACCCACACGGAGGCCCAGACACATGGAGAGCTAAGCTGCTGGATGTGGCAACAAGAAACTTTCTAAGTCAACACGTCAAGGACCGACAAGAATGAGAGGAGGGGATGAACCAGCCTTGCTTGATCTGATATTTACCCTAAATGAGTCGGATATAAGGGAAGTTAAGTTGGAAGCCCCCTTGGGAATGAGTGATCATAGTGTATTGAGCTTTGAGTACCTGGTTGAGCTAGGAATTATCACCCCCAAAAAAGAACTGGGAACAAGGGCTGGCGTACCGAAAGGGAAACTATGAGGAGATGAATAAATTCCTATGGGATATACATTGGGACACAGAACTCGGAACCAAGTCCGTACAAGACATGATGGACTATGTCACCCAAAAATGTCAGGAGGCTGTAAGCAGGTTTGTCCCAGCCCGACAGGAAAAAACAGAGAAGCAAAGGAAGAATCCGTGGTTTAATAGGGAATGTATGAAAGCAAAGGAGCTGAACAAAAGGGCATGGAGGAACTTCCGTAATAACAGAACACAGAAAGTAGAGAGAGATACCAGAGAACCAGGAACGAGTATGTCAGTGTGAGAAGAGCAGCTGAGAAAAGGTATGAAAATGATATAGCTAACAAAGCCAAGACTGAACCAAAGCTACTACACAGTCACATCAGGAGGAAGACAACAGTGAAGGAACAGGTGATTAAACTTAGGGTGGGCGAGGACAGGTACACAGAGAATGACAAAGAGGTGTGTGAAGAACTCAACAAAAGGTTCCAGGAGGTTTACAATAGAACAGGGAGATATCACGGCGCTGGGAGAGGTGGCAGCAAACCAGGTGACCTTGGATAGGTTCGAAATTACAAGAGATGAGGTCAAGAAGCACCTATTAGCTGGATGTGAGAAAAGCTGTTGGGCCGGATGGATCTCGCCATGGGTATTGAAAGAGTGTGCAGGAGCACTTTGCTTACCACTCTCCATAGTGTATAGTAAGTCACTGGAAACGGGGGACCTACCAGAAATATGGAAGACTGCTAATGTAGTACCAATATACAAAAAGGGTGACAGACAAGAGGCACTGAACTACAGGCCAGGCCTACCCTTATCATCATTACATTACATTTACTTGGGTTAACTCTAACAGCCATTTGTTCGACCATGCCTTCAGCTTGTCTAGGTCTTCTTAAAGCCTCAAGCTGTCCTCCTCTGTCTTAATCCTTCTCATATTTTGGCGTCGTCAGCAAACATTGAGAGGAATGAGTCTATACCTTCTGGGAAATCATTACGTATATCAAAACAGGATAGGTCCAAGTACAGAGCCCTGTGGGACTCGTCTGGTGACTTCACGCCAGTCTGAGGTCTCACCCCTCACTGTAACTCTCTGGCTTCCTATTGCTTAGGGACTCCCCTTATCCACTGGAGAGCCCTACCAGTTACTCCTGCCTGTTTCTCCAGCTTATGCATCAACCTTTTAGGGGTACTGTGTCAAAGGGTTTCCGACAGTCCAAAAAAATGCAGTGCGCCCATCCTTCTCTTTCTTGCTTAATCTTTGTCACCTGATCGTAGAATTCTATCAAGCCTGTAAGGCAAGATTTACCCTCCCTGAACCCATGTTGATGGGTTATCACGAAGTCTCTTCTCTCCAGATGTTACTAGGTTTTTCTCACAATCTTCTCCATCACCTGCATGGTATACAAGTTAAGGACACTGGCG
>WNGS01060319.1:0-12549 GCA_020271785.1 Procambarus virginalis
AGAAGCTGAAGGAGGCGTTTGAGCAGAAGTCCGTGTTGCGTTTCACTTACGAGATGGAGAAGGATGGGAAACTACCCTTTCTAGATGTAACACTCATGGAAAGGAGCGGAGGTTTTCCACACTGCAGTCTACACTAAGGAAACAAACATAGGAATGTGCCTAAATGCCAACAGTGACTGCCCAGACAGGTACAAGAGGAGTGTGGTTAACGCTTATGTCGACCGTGCTCTCAGCCACAGCTCCGAATGGAAGCAAGTCGACGAAGAAACTCTGTAGGGTAAGGCAGGTCCTAGTCAACAACAACGGCTTCTCCAATGGTTTCGTTGAAGACATCATAAGAAGGAAAGTGAAACGCCATGCAACCTCTGAAGAGACAACTAATACAACACCTATACCCCCTATTAGACTATTTTACAGGAACTTCTTTTCCACAGCTCATAAAACGGAGGAAAGGGTCCTGAAAGATATTGTTAATAGAAATGTTATCCCTATATATGTCGGGGTTTCACGGTGTTCTCGTTAGAGAAGGGTTAAAGCAACAGTAGACTGGATCTCCTTTCCAGGTGGTTGCTCCAACCATAACCCTTACTCACCGTCGTTCGGCGGGTCTTCCCTCAATCCCTAGGCTCCACTGCTGGCCTCGGAGAGTATCCCAGTCGATCTCACAACCGGCCTTTAGATTATGAGATGAGTGGGTGCACAGATCGTTCCCTCAATCTGTGGCCCTCCCGACACCGAACTCTTACACAGCCTTCAAGGTCGCCAACTGGTTTTTTTAGATGTCCAGTAACACTGCAGTGGTCAGGTGTAATTGTGGCAAGAGCCAAATCCAGTAATATAGTATCAGGCAGGTCACTCTACTTTATATCATAACACGGTCACAAGATAAATGGAGGGGATGATATCAAACACCAAAGAGTTTTGGTATTTTACTTAAAAGACAACGAGAAATATATATGCATCAATGTATCAGAATTAATATATGACAATTGCTCCATTCATAGCATAATATTCTAGAGCGCACCATATGGCAACATCGGCACGTGTCACCTGTCAGAATGCCAGCTGACCGGGCCCTCGCGATCGTGGGAAAGACTAGTACTTGTTTTCTAATTGTCACGATCCCCGTTTATTTAACTTTTTCCAAAACACTATTCAACGTTCACATGGCTTACTTATGATTTCACTGGCCTCACGATCAACATCTTATTCACAATACTCTCACAGTGACTTTTCACTGTACCAAAAGATTACTCTATTCTTAATAATATTTACTGTGAATGCACTCACTTGATCACTGAACTTTTCTTTATATTTATACTTCCTCTCAAGAGATATCACTGGCAATCACTTCACGTATATGATATTATTCAGCACACAATCATGTCATATATAAATCAGTAATCAAACTTCAGGCATATATATATCAATAGATCATAGAGATCAACACACAGGCATTTATATCGATAGATTATGGAGATCAACACACGGGCATTTATATCAATAGATTATAGAGATCAACCACAGGCATTTATATCAATAGATTATAGAGATCAATCCACAGGCATTTATATCAATAGATTATAGAGATCAATCCACAGGCATTTATATCAATAGATTATAGAGATCAATACACCAATATCTGGTTTACTACCAATATATATAATAATAATAATCACAGATCAATAATAATAGTCACAGTAAATTCTCTGATGAATCTTGGTGCTTGCACACACCCACACATAGATATATATGTAAATTGATACTGTGAGCGCTCTGGGTAGCCTCACCACATACTGTGCTCTCTGTGACTTAAACTCAAGTGAGACTTGCTCACGACATACAAAATATCCTGACAAGAATATATATAGCTAACTAAAGGGGAAATGGGAGGGAACTGTAAACACCTACTTCACCTATCCTAGGATGACAGTTGGGTTGTAGCTCCTGGTCCAGGCTCTCGCCTCGTTCATCCAGAAACACAAGCCCCACGCCTTAGGATGTCGCGTCTCGCCGCTTCTGTACACAGCAGGTCCGTGCTTCTTTCCCTACAGTACGTCGCAGGGTTGAAGTCGGTCTCCTGGCCGTCAACTTTCCTCCCAACTACGGCAGCCAGCCTACGTCTCGGCGGTCGTCGTACGTTTCCCAATTAGTCCTTGTCACTGTACTCCCAGAGTAACTGCCTCTCACCACTACGAAGTCACTGAAGTTATCAGCCGTCCCGGACGACACACGCACAGCACCCGACTTCAGAGCACTTGAAGCTCACAACACTGTCAATTCCCTCGTCGTCTAGATATATCGCTAGGTATTTGGGAAGACTTCTCGACGTGCTTGCATCCAACTGTTGACTCGTAGGGTTCCACGAAGGTGGGGTTACTGTCAAACTTGACAGGATCGTCGATCACACGTTCAACCTGGTTGACAAGGCTGTCAACCTGGTTCACTCACGGTGGGTGGCCCGGCCACTAAGCTGCCTCTTATACTGGTGAACTGCCAACGACGACACACGTCGATGCCCGGCCCACTTCTTGCAACGCACCTGTCCCTGAGCACTTGTTGCTCAATATTCTGTCAATTCCTTATCTGAGCCACTTCTGGGTTGCAGGAAGACCTCACAGAGTGCGTGCCAACAACTGGAGACGCTTAAATCCACCGGAGTTCGGTAAATCCGTCACTCTGACAGGATGACCGATCGCGCGTCCTACCTCTCGGACGTGTCGTGAAAGACTGATGTCGCCTGGCGCCAACACGGCGGACCCCCTATGCCTATGTGACGTCACTTTTCCCAAAGTTGGTTTTCATTGGCTCCCAGTGCCATGTCGCTGACGGTGACCAATCTGGCGCCACTGACGTCACACAGTTTTGGCGGGAGAACAGACTTGCCAGCGCCATATTGGCTCCCTAAAGGGCCTATCCCACAGGCCAAAATGTACATTTTCGCAAATTTCTCGGCTCTTCGAGAATACTGTTCTCTCCCACATATGTTCAATTGTTGCCTGCAATGTAGAGAACGCTCGGGAATAGTGGACATGACTCTTACAGCAGGCGTGGGAGAATTAGAAGGGGGGAACACCGTCACATACCCCTCCCCTTAAAATAAGAGTCATGTCTGGTTAGTGCATGCGGGACAACGCATCTGCGACTACGTTGTCCTTTCCTTTGATGTGTTTTATATCCAGCCAGTACTCCTGCAGCAGTAGAGCCCACCTCGTTAGTCGTTGGTTGGAGTTCCTCATTTTGTGCAAAAAGGTTAGAGGGTTATGATCTGTGAACACAAGAACAGGTCTTGCCCCTCCTCCCACGTACACGTCAAAATGCTTTAGGGCCATAACCAGCGCCAAAGCTTCTTTTTCAACGGTACTATAGGCCCGCTGGTATTTCACAAACTTCTTAGAGTAGAATGCTACCGGCCTATGCACTTCACTCCTCTCTTGAGCCAACATGGCTCCTATTCCGACGTCGCTGGCATCCACGTACAGGATAAACTTGGCGGAGAAGTCTGGAGATATTAACACTGGAGCCTCTGTCAACAGTCTCTTGGTCTCCTCGAAAGACTCCTGACAAGCCTCTCCCCATCTCCATCGCACATTCTTGGATAGGAGCTCCGTCAAAGGATGTGCTACCGTGGAAAAATTTCTGCAAAACCCGCGATAGTATCCTATCATCCCGAGGTACCTTAACAATTCTTTGCGCGTCTTGGGCACGGGGTATTCTTTAATGGCCAGCACTTTATGATCTACCGGGGTTACTTCCCCTTGGCCGATCACGAAACCAAGGTACTCAAGGCGAGCTTTCCCAAACTCGCTTTTTGCTAAGTTCACAGTCAAGTTTGCCTCCTCGAGCCTTCTGAACAACTCTCCGAGCCTTTCCAAGTGCGTTTTCCAATCATCGGCGTACACAACGATGTCGTCTATATATACTGTGCAGCCCTCGGCGCCCCTGAGCAACTCATTCATCATTCTTTGGAAACAGCTCCCGCTGTTTTTCATTCCAAAGGGTAACACCTTATACTGGTACAGCCCATCCGGAGTCACAAAGGCCGATATTTTCCTGGCTGCGGGAGTCAAAGAGATTTGATAGTATCCCTTGAGCAGATCGACCTTGGATACGTACCTCGCACTGCCCACCTGGTCAATGCAATCACTCACCCTTGGCATGGGGTGGGAATCGGCCACAGTGACGGAGTTCACCTTCCTGTAGTCCGTGCAAAAGCGGAATGTTCCATCGCTTTTCTTTACCAGCAGGCATGGAGAACTCCACTCACTGTTACTGGGCTCCGCGAGGTCGTTCTCAAGGAGATACTCCACCTCCTTCCTCATTAGCTCCCGCTTCTCCGGGCTTACCCTGTACGCGCTTTGCTTGACGGGCCTGGCGTCCCTCACTTCCACCTCGTGCGTTACACTACGGTGACGTCGGGGCACGTCGGTGAAGAGGGAGGTGTTCTCCATCAACAGGTTCGTCAGTTCCGCGCTCTGTTGCTCTTTCAGGTGTTGTAGCTTGTCCCTGATCTTAGACAAACTCTCTGAATTGGTGAGTCGGGTACCATCCGCCCTAGACCACTTCCCTTCCTCCTCTGGAAGCTCTTGGTCCACTTGTACACACAGGATCACCTTTTCCTGGGGCTCTCGAGTCGCCGTCCGGTCCAGATTGGCGGCTCCTCCTCCTTCAAGGAAGAAAGGTTTTAGGCGGTCGACATGGCACACCTGTTTCTTTCGGGGTTTATCCGGCTTACCAATCTCGTACGTCACAGGACCCAACCGCCGTAGCACATGGTACGGTCCCTCGAACCGTGGCTCATTCACTCTGCTCTTACCCGGCAGTAATATCATCACCTGGGACCCAGTTTGGAACTCCCTCGGCGTAGCGCTCTTATCGTACCATTCCGACATCTTGCGCTGCGCTTCTTTTAGATGTTTTCCAGCCAGTTCCTTTGCTAAGGTGAGCCGCTCCTTAAACTTTAGAACGTACTCATTAACCGCTCCCACGGTCACCCCTGGTGTCCATTGTTCCTTCAGCATGGACAGAGGACTTCTCACCTCGTGTCCATATATCAGCTGGAAAGGTGAGAAACCTAGTGATTCCACCACTGCGTTACGGATGGCAAATAACGCAGGGTATACTGCCTCGTCCCACTCAGCTCCCTGCTCAGCGCAGAACACTCTCAGGATCGTCTTCAAAGTGGAGTGGAACCTTTCGATCGCCCCCTGCGACTGCGGTCGGTAGGGCGACGACCGAATCTGTGTCACTCCCCAGCTTGTCACTGTTTGCCTGAACCACTTGGACTGGAAAATGCTTCCACAGTCCGTTTGAATTTCTCTGGGCATTCCTACCCAAGAGAAAAATCGTATTAGCTGCCCAGCTACTCCTTTTGAGGTCAACCGCCGCATCGGAACAGCTTCCGGGAATCTGGTTGACGCACACATTATTGTCATTAGGTAGGTATTCCCTCTCTTTGTCCTTGGCAACGGTCCTACTCCGTCGACCAACAGACGCTCGAATGCGGGCCCAAACGCTGGAACAGGGACTAACGGGGCCTTTGGTATTGCGGATTGGCTCTTTCCTGCCCTCTGGCACGGTAAGCACGTCTTACAATAACGCCTCACGTCGGCGTCCATACCTGGCCAGTAGAAATGGTCCCTGATCCTATGCAACATTTTGGTCACCCCCAGGTGACCCGCAGAGTCAACAGAGTGTGACAGATCCAACACTGTCGCTCTGCACTGGGCCGGCAACACTACCTGCTGTCTTGTACTTAGAGATGCCTCTCCGGCCTCTATCCTCACAGGTCTCCACTGCCTCATTAGTATGCCTTTATGCCTGTAAAAGTGAGTGGGCTTCTCAGGACCATCACGTCCTTCATTTGCCTCACGGATTAAATTGGGGAATTCTGCCTGTTGCAGCTCCTCGAGCCTAGTGCGGTCCACCCCGAGAGAACTGGTGAGGGTCACCTGTACCTCACCTTCTGGGCTGCCTTCGCCCTCCACTCGTTCTCCGGGTTCCATAACGAGGTGATCAATTCCCAGGCCGGCGGACGTCTCCTCGTCGGCCTTATCAGATCCACGCCCTCCTCGTCCTCCGCACCGCCTCGGAACTACGGCACATACAGGGAACGCCTCCATGGCGATTCCTTTCTCGTCCCCATAGGCGTCGAACACTCCGCCTTTCTTCCTGTAGTGCTCCAAGCACTCCTCGTCCTTCAAGAGGTTCGGGAGGACACGTCCTCCACACGCGTCATTTCCCAAGATGACCTGTGCCTCCATCTTGGGCATCGATGCACAGACTCCCACTACTAGGGTTTGGCATCCATAATCCGAACTCAGGGTTACCCGGTGTAGGGGCATCTGCACTGGGCCTCCCACAGTGGTCACACTCGCCATTCCCACACTGGTATCCCCGTAGTTCTCAGGGAACAGGGCCTCGCTCACTAGGGTAAAGTCTGCCCCAGTGTCTCTCAACATCTTCACTGGGATGGGGTCTGCGTCCCCCATCCTTACGGTTCCTTCACACACAAACGGGTGAATCCTCTTCTCCCCATTAAGTACGGGTCCATCCCGCACCCAATCAGCCATCTGGTCCTCTGTCTTCACGAAGGCTACATTCCCCCGGTGTCTAGGACGTCTACATTCGCGAGCGACGTGTCCGGGTATTCCGCAATTGAAGCAGCGAACCTTCCTCTTCCGCGGACTCCTCTTGCGCCTTCCAAGACTCGTGCTCAGCATCTCCGCACCGTCGACGATAACAAGATCTCCGAGCTCTCCGTCGGGGACTTCTTCGACGGTTCCACAGCACTCTTCTGTCCTCTACTATCTCCACTCGAGGGGTAGGACTTGGGAGAACTCGGTCCTGTCCTCCATCCGTCCGACCTTCTATTACTTCTCCCATAGCTAGAGAATACGGGCGGTCGGTGCTGTCCCTCTCGACGTGGACGTAACGCTTCTTCTAGCATGTCTGCTCGATCGGCCGCGGCTCTCAGGTCCTTGATGTCCGCCTCCTTTACTCTCACCCTAATCTCAGGAGAGAGCACGGACATAAACTTTTCCATGACCATCAGCCCCTTGATGTCTTCAGCCGATCTTGCTCCTTCTGACTCCAGCCATTTCACGAATTTCCTCTCCATGTCCCTCGCCGTCTCCGCATACGATTTTCCTGGCGATCGGGTACATTCTCTGAACCTTTTCCTATAGCACTCCGGCGTCAGCTTGAACGAATGGAGCACGGCCCGTTTTACTGCATCATAGTTGGTACACTCCTGGAGGTCGAGCATGTTGTAAGCTTCACGAGCTTCACCAGTGAGCCTTCCTTGAACTAGCTCCGCCCACTCTGCCCTCGGCCACTTCTTCAACGTAGCGACCCTTTCGAAGTGCTCGAAGAAACCCTCAGCCTCATTAGGCACGAAGACGGGCAAATCCCTCTCTCTCACTCGGCGGTCTTCCTGCTGTTGTGGTGGAGCAGTTGGAACTAGTCCTAGCTCAGCTCGCTTCAGCTCAATCTCCTTGTTAGCTTCAACCTCCTGCAGCTTCGTCCTAGCTTCTATTTCGCGCTCCTCTCAGCTGTGCCTCTCGTTCTTCTGCGCTGCTGTGCTTGTGCCTCTCGTTCTTCTCGTTGCTGCTGTGCCTCTCGTTCTTCTCTGCGCAGCTGTGCTTCTCTCTCTGCTTCCTCGCGCCTCAGCTGTGCTTCTCTCTCTGCTTCCTCGCGCCTCAGCTGTGCTTCTCTCTCTGCTTCCTCGCGCCTCAGCTGTGCTTCTCTCTCTTCTCTTTGCAGCTGTGCTTCTCTTTCCTCTCGGCGCAGCTGTGCTTGTGCTTCCAGCTGCAGCTTCATTATTTCCAGCTTGATACTGCGCCTGCTGCCACTGGATCCCCGGCTGCTGCCACCGGTACTCAGGTTCTCTCCTCCACTGGCAGGTGTCTGTGGCCGCTCCTCTCCTAAGGCTTCATCACGTGCCTTGAGCTGTGCCATGATCTCAAGTCTTCTTCTCCCACTTTGGAAGCTCTCAACTTGATCCCAAAGTGGTCGGCGATCGTCTGCAGCTGTGCCTTGGTGCACTCCTCCAGTACTTGCTCGTCTCTCGTGTCTATAAACCTGGCTACTTTATCACCCTCCATCTTGTGACAATGAGTGAAAACCTAGGCCTGATATTTAATACCACAATTACCACCTTGATCTTGCTCTTTATCCTGGCAAGGTCGCCAATGTCGGGGTTTCACGGTGTTCTCGTTAGAGAAGGGTTAAAGCAACAGTAGACTGGATCTCCTTTCCAGGTGGTTGCTCCAACAATAACCCTTACTCACCGTCGTTCGGCGGGTCTTCCCTCAATCCCTAGGCTCCACTGCTGGCCTCGGAGAGTATCCCAGTCGATCTCACAACCGGCCTTTAGATTATAAGATGAGTGGGAGCACAGATCGTTCCCTCAATCTGTGGCCCTCCCGACACCGAACTCTTACACAGCCTTCAAGGTCGCCAACTGGTTTTTTAGATGTCCAGTAACACTGCAGTGGTCAGGTGTAATTGTGGCAAGAGCCAAATCCAGTAATATAGTATCAGGCAGGTCACTCTACTTTATATCATAACACGGTCACAAGATAAATGGAGGGGATGATATCAAACACCAAAGAGTTTTGGTATTTTACTTAAAAGACAACGAGAAATATATATGCATCAATGTATCAGAATTAATATATGACATTGCTCCATTCATAGCATAATATTCTAGAGCGCACCATATGGCAACATCGGCACGTGTCACCTGTCAGAATGCCAGCTGACCGGGCCCTCGCGATCGTGGGAAAGACTAGTACTTGTTTTCTAATTGTCACGATCCCCGTTTATTTAACTTTTTCCAAAACACTATTCAACGTTCACATGGCTTACTTATGATTTCACTGGCCTCACGATCAACATCTTATTCACAATACTCTCACAGTGACTTTTCACTGTACCAAAAGATTACTCTATTCTTAATAATATTTACTGTGAATGCACTCACTTGATCACTGAACTTTTCTTTATATTTATACTTCCTCTCAAAGAGATATCACTGGCAATCACTTCACGTATATGATATTATTCAGCACACAATCATGTCATATATAAATCAGTAATCAAACTTCAGGCATATATATATCAATAGATCATAGAGATCAACACACAGGCATTTATATCGATAGATTATGGAGATCAACACACGGGCACTTATATCAATAGATTATAGAGATCAATCCACAGGCATTTATATCAATAGATTATAGAGATCAATCCACAGGCATTTATATCAATAGATTATAGAGATCAATCCACAGGCATTTATATCAATAGATTATAGAGATCAATACACCAATATCTGGTTCACTACCAATATATATATAATAATAATAATCACAGATCAATAATAATAGTCACAGTAAATTCTCTGATGAATCTTGGTGCTTGCACACACCCACACATAGATATATATATGTAAATTGATACTGTGAGCGCTCTGGGTAGCCTCACCACATACTGTGCTCTCTGTGACTTAAACTCAAGTGAGACTTGCTCACGACATACAAAATATACTGACAAGAATATATATAGCTAACTAAAGGGGAAATGGGAGGGAACTGTAAACACCTACTTCACCTATCCTAGGATGACAGTTGGGTTGTAGCTCCTGGTCCAGGCTCTCGCCTCGTTCATCCAGAAACACAAGCCCCACGCCTTAGGATGTCGCGTCTCGCCGCTTCTGTACACAGCAGGTCCGTGCTTCTTTCCCTACAGTACGTCGCTGGGTTGAAGTCGGTCTCCTGGCCGTCAACTTTCCTCCCAACTACGGCAGCCAGCCTACGTCTCGGCGGTCGTCGTACGTTTCCCAATTAGTCCTTGTCACTGTACTCCCAGAGTAACTGCCTCTCACCACTACGAAGTCACTGAAGTTATCAGCCGTCCCGGACGACACACGCACAGCACCCGACTTCAGAGCTCTTGAAGCTCACAACACTGTCAATTCCCTCGTCGTCTAGATATATCGCTAGGTATTTGGGAAGACTTCTCGACGTGCTTGCATCCAACTGTTGACTCGTAGGGTTCCACGAAGGTGGGGTTACTGTCAAACTTGACAGGATCGTCGATCACACGTTCAACCTGGTTGACAAGGCTGTCAACCTGGTTCACTCACGGTGGGTGGCCCGGCCACTAAGCTGCCTCTTATACTGGTGAACTGCCAACGACGACACACGTCGATGCCCGGCCCACTTCTTGCAACGCACCTGTCCCTGAGCACTTGTTGCTCAATATTTGTCAATTCCTTATCTGAGCCACTTCTGGGTTGCAGGAAGACCTCACAGAGTGCGTGCCAACAACTGGAGACGCTTAAATCCACCGGAGTTCGGTAAATCCGTCACTCTGACAGGATGACCGATCGCGCGTCCTACCTCTCGGACGTGTCGTGAAAGACTGATCTCGCCTGGCGCCAACACGGCGGACCCCCCTGCCTATGTGACGTCACTTTTCCCAAAGTTGGTTTTCATTGGCTCCCAGTGCCATGTCGCTGACGGTGACCAATCTGGCGCCACTGACGTCACACAGTTTTGGCGGGAGAACAGACTTGCCAGCGCCATATTGGCTCCCTAAAGGGCCTATCCCACAGGCCAAAATACTACATTTTCGCAAATTTCTCGGCTCTTCGAGAATACTGTTCTCTCCCACACATGTTCAATTGTTGCCTGCAATGTAGAGAACGCTCGGGAATAGTGGACATGACTCTTACAGCAGGCGTGGGAGAATTAGAAGGGGGGAACACCGTCACACTGTACACCTGGAGCTCGTTGCACCACACGGCGCTCTGTGCAGTGTAGTGATTAAGCATTTGGCATTCAACTATGATTGGTTCAAACCCCTAATGTACGAATATGTCCAAAAGCGTTTGTTAGGTGTGATATTCTCGTTCTGCAAGAACAATGGATAAAATTTCGTATTTGAAAACCTTTCCAAATTTTTAGATGGGTCATTTTGCACTGCCACCAGTGCAATGTCTGATGACTGATAAAGTCCGAGAAGACCCTTGGGCGGTACTTCTATCTTGTGGCATAACACCATGCAATGTAAAGTTGATATCATTAAGACCATATCAAGCGTTCTTATGTTATAGTTGTCTCTCATGGTGCTTGACAGTATTTGACCATATATTCATGTATGGTCGTTTTTCCACCTGCAATACAAAGTGAAATGTGTAAGCTGAACTATCAACACTGAAGTGGCAAAAAGTCATATCATGATGCATACTCCAGGATGGAAGGTGACTATATATCCGATTTTTCTTGAATGGTGCATTTTTAAATGTACTTAATGTGATCATGGATGCTGAAAGTTTAAATAACTCTGAAAATAATGATGAATATAATATTAACTTGAGCTATCTGTCGTCAGATGAGAGAGGATGGCCTCATATTAATATTTTCTCATGATGATGAAAAAAACTGGTGACATACGATGTATAAGACTATCAGTAATAGTGACAACCTTTCTGGCCGTCTTCCAGCATGGCCCCCGCCAGTATACTGGAATCACAAGTTGCTGCTGTTGTGAAAACAGGAATCTCCAAGCACTCATCTAAACTGAGAGACGTTCACTGTTGCTAACCTTGATAAGTTTAAGTGACTGTTAATTGGAAATATTATATATTATAAAACTTCAACTAATGTAATCTCCTTCACTAATCTTTAGTGTAATTTGCATAAGAACAATATCAATTACGTTTTCACACCAGGCAGGTCAGTGCTAGTTAGCATTGGAGAGAGAGTATAACTCTTCAAACAAACGGAACAGGAAGAATTCTAAAATAGGTATCTTTCGGTATCACCCAACATATCTAGGTATGTTGGGTGTCCCAGGTATGGCTAGCTACCCCAGATCAGCAAAGCAAAATGGTTTAATATTTCAAGATATTGAGACGATTACAAAGGATAAAGTAAATATTACGAGATCAAAGGTTGATGGTTACCACTCAAGCAAAAAATTATATACCTTTCAGGGTGAAATTTTAAATTATAAAAAAAGTTCATGCAAAAGAGCGACGAACGCCACAGACGATTCCTCTGGTCCTGAAATATATGTAATGTTTTCAGAGACATATATTCATCCTTGAACAGCAGTCCAGCTTATATAGGAGAAATGAGATTGAAACTGACCTAGCAATAGCTGTTTGAGGTCATTTTACACTCTGCCCTTATGTAAAACACATACACACTTGATTGATTCGTCCACAGCATGTGCTCTTGAAAGCAAGTTGGTCAAGTATTACCCATTGTTCTTGATTCATCCACAGCAAGTGTTAAATCGGACCTCACCAAACTTTCTCGAGAATTAGCTATGTGAAAATATAGCCTGAAATCTCGAAATCTATGAATTTGTTATGAAGTATGCAAAGTTGCTGTGAAATGGAGTAGTGTTATCTAAAAACTTCCCACTAAACAATTTGAGTTAACATGTGCTGCCCTAAATTTAATTTCAATGCTTTAATTTCATCACCCTGTTACGGTATCGACACATTGTCGGAGTGTGGAGAGGCGATTT
>WNGS01060325.1:0-16146 GCA_020271785.1 Procambarus virginalis
ATGCTATGCCCAAGAAAACCATCCAGGTGCCGGCGGGGAAGTGGTTCAAATAGCTCAGGCTATCACTTCCTTATGTCCGGTCGTGATGGTCAAGCGGTTAAGGCGTCCTGTAGTTACCAGTTGCATTGCTCTGGGAGTATGGGTTCGAGTCACTTCTGGGTGGTGAGTTTTCATTCATATATAATATATGTATATTATAATATAGATATATCTATATATATATATATATAATATATAGTCGTACCTAGTAGCCAGAACGCACTTCCAGCCTACTATGCAAGGCCAAATTGCCTATAAGCCAAGTTTTCATGAATTAATTGTTTTTCGACTACCTAACCTACCTAACCTAACCTAACCTAACTTTTCGGCTACCTAACCTAACCTAACCTATAAAGATAGGTTAGGTTAGGTTAGGTAGGTTGGTTAGGTTCGGTCATATATCTACGTTAATTTTAACTCCAATAAAAAAATATTGACCTCATACAATGAAATGGGTAGCTTTATCATTTCATAAGAAAAAAATTAGAGAAAATATATTAATTCAGGAAACTTGGCTTATTAGGCAAATCGGGCCTTGCATAGTAGGCCGAGTATGACGTTCTGGCTACTAGGTACAACATATATATGTCTCACACCCTGTTGGAATATAATCAGTCTGTCAATCGGGTCAACCCAAGTGTTGCGTTTCCAAAAGGGTCGCCCATGTTGGAATCGGTGAACGCCCTAGTAATATTGTTGAAAACATCTTAATAACTTATTAAACCAAAGGTCTTTTTATGTCAGGAGAACGGCAGAAACTGGATCTATATATGAAAACTCTTTCAGGACAAAATTTAAAGTAAAACTGAAGATATTTGTAATTGTATGTAAGTTGCATTTTTCATCGGTCGTAGAGCTGGAAATCCCCAATATTCATATCAGAACAATGCTTATTTCATGCAGAATCGTTAATAAACGAAAGAGGTTTATACGTCTCAAGAAAGACAGAAACATAATCTTCATTTTAAATGCCTTACCATGGGCATATTTGTATTTAAAGCGAAGATAAGTGTATTTTTATAATCGGCGAGCTCCGATCCCGCACAGATCGAGCAACGGAGTAACTCTCTCTCAGAACAATGCTTATTTCACGTAAATTCTTTAATAAACACAAATGTTTTATATGTTTTATGAAAGATAGAAATATAAGCTTCATTTTAACTACTTTACCATAGAAATATACAAAGTTCTAATGAAGATACATGTGTTTTAATAATCGCCGACCTCCGACCCCGCACAGACTGATCGACAGAGCAACTCTCTCTCAGAACAATGCTTATTTCACGTAAATTCGTTAATAAACACATATGTTTTATATGTCATAAGAAAGATAGAAATATAAGCTTCATTTTAAATACTTTACCATAGACATATATAAAGCTCAAGTGAAGATACATACGTTTTTATAGTGGCATTCAGGAGCTTGTCGGTCATGGAGTGCAGAAGCCTACGCACTTGCCAATATAGTGTGTAATTAACAAAGATACGCTTATAAAGCCTAAAATATTATATACCATTAGAAAGATAGAGATATGCTCGTTATTGTGAGCGCACCAAAGGAAATATATCTTGTTGGAGGACAAAGATATATGAATTCTAAAATAAGTTTCGACTCTCGCCCGGGCGAGAGATAGCGCGACTCTCGCCCCATCTATTGGAGATTCTGTTCACCTAATGACCCAAAGCTACTCAAAGCCTAATAGCATTACTTAAATAATGAAGAAATATGGTATAATTATTCCTAATAATGTTGGTGCTTAATGCAGAACACGAGAAAACATATATTTAGTATGAAATAATATACTTTCATTATGAAAGTGGCCTCACAGGAAGTCAACGGTCCAGGTGTCAATGTTGTGGAGCGACTTATCCAAGATATATTGTTGTCTGGAAAGTGTTTGTTGGCATCTCAACCTTCTGTACACAGTGATCCAGTCGTCGCACTTCTCTCCTTAAATGATCGCAAATTTAATATTAACAAGTAGAATACGTATTTCTAATAATATCTAACATAACTAGCCAGAAAACATTTAAGACTTATTGAAAAATACATGTCTGGAAGTTAAATCGACTTCTAGTGTTGGTCTATAGATACTAATCATTATTCGTTAGTATGCGTTTGCTACTTAAACCATTTACTGTACTGATGTAAAATCTCCCATGTCTCTTCTCACATGGAACACCGAACCCTACACACTCTCTGATATATTGTTTAATTAATAGAGATTCACTAATAAAGCTTATAATTGTATATGTTATCAAAAAGGCATAGATAAAGTCGTTCTTACGTTTTAGTCACAGAGATTAGATATTACTAAAGTTCATTTTATTCAGGAAAGTACATAAATAGTCTTTTTTTTTGCAGGGATATTCCTGCGCGGGCCCTAAGCCTCTGGCTGGCCCACTAAGTGTTGCTTGTTTCTGTTTTACTTGGGCGGAGTATGAGTATTTATTACTCATGTGGTCGCTTCAGTAAGATTTTGCCATATGTGTTTAACAACTTCTTCTGCTCTGTTGAATCTAAGTTGAAATCCTAATGGGTTTGTAACTGTGCACTGTTACTGCTAATACCTCTACTCCATCCCCACATGAAACTGGGTCTATTTTCTTGCTAGGTATTGTGTTCCTGACTAGGGTCATTAATCCTCTTTGTCTCCCCTGCTCATAAGGTATAACATATAGTGCTGATATCCAGCTAATCTGAAGGATTTCGTGGCTGGGAAAAAGAGTTTCTTCCAAAACGATTATATCTGCTTTCGTCCTGATTGCAGCCTCCTGAAGTGTGTGGTTTTTATTTCCAAGACCTTGTATGTTCCACTGCAGTATTCGTAATGGCCAGACGACGGTTTCGGTTGGTGTTGCCTGTTCTACCAGAACTCCTCTTCGGGATCGACCTCTATATTCTCCACCTCGCAAGTCGTGTCGCTGCAAATCGGACTGCATTGATTGTTCGTGGTCATCCCCGGCGTTGTTGGAATCTGTGCATAACTGTGGTCCATCACTTTGTTGTTGGTATTGCTGCATGTCGGACTGCATTGATTGCTCGTGGCTGTTTCTTGTGTTGTCGGAACCTGTGCATCTCTGCTGTTCAATACGTCTTTGTTGGTGTTGTTGCATATCAGACTGCATTGGCTGTTGTTGTCTGTCTCTTGTGTTGTAAGATTCTGTTGATCTTGGGTGGTCACTGCTTCTTGCAGTTGCTTTTGTGAATGTTGATGTTCTGGTGTCTTGACTACCCGACTGTTGTTGGAAGTCTGTATGTCCATGTTGCGTTGTTGCACCGTCTTGTCTCAGACTGTCTATTTCTTGTGTAACTGTGGTCTGCTGCACGATCTTGTCCATTATCACACAAGTGATTTCTCGAGTCTGTTGCTGTGAGGCGTTCTGCGTCATCTGTAGGCAATTGATAATGGTCTCTGCCATGATCTTTACGATGTTTTTCAGCTGGACCTCGGTAAAACTGTAAATCTGTTGTGTTGATTCCGAAAGTAATTGTTTTTTGCTCTTTTGCATTTGCTGTATTTCTGCAGCACTTTTGTGTATTTTCTGATTTGGAATTAGTAGATTCGGGAAGTTTTGCTCTGTGAGAGTGAGTGTCTGTTGTGGCTGTGTACGAGTGTTCCAGACGTTGGTGTTGGTGTATGTGGTGCTGGTCTGTGTGTTTATCCTGGCCTGAGCTGTCTGCACTTTTTCTTTGCGTGCAGAGCAGGTTGTGTTCCAGGCATGATGTTTGCCTCCACAATTTGGACATTTGGCTGTTGTGGCCTGGTTTGCCTTGTGCTTGTCTATACAGTCTTTGGTTGGATGTCTCAGGCTGCATACTCCGCATCTCTCCTGTCCGGTGCAGCGTGATTGATGGTGGCCGTATTTCTGACACCTGAAGCAGCGCAGGGGTTTTGGGACGTATGGTCTCTGTCGGTATGTTCCCCAATTTCCAAAACTGAATGTTTCTGGCACATGTCCCATGACGGTCACCATGCAGAACCTGACGTGTCGCTGCCTTGTCCACTTTTGTGCGGCATCGTTCCGCATTCAGGATTTGCCTGTGTTCTAGTACTGGGTCCAGGGGAAAGTCGATTGGGTATCCCAAAAGCACGACTCGTGTGCGTCTTTCTGAAGGGTCCAGCTTTTCCAAGCATACAGGTTTCCCTTGCAGGACTCTTACTTTTTCTAAGTAATTTGCAGTCTGTTGGTCTTGTGGTGTTATTATTATTTCTCCTTTCAGGTTGACTGTAATGGAAAGTTTGAGCTCTGGTTGTTCTTTTTCCATTGCCGTTACTACTCCATATGCTGTAGGAAAGTGGTCTGTCTGCATTATCTTGAATTTTGGAAGCTGTGCAGAGTCTGGCGATGTCTGGTGTGAGGCTGATGGTGTCCTCTCCTGTCTCATACTGTTGTCCTGTGGCTGTGTTGTGGAGCGAGGTACATTGTCTGACACTGGCTGGTGTGTGACTGGTGCTGTCATCTCCTGTCTCATACTGTTGTTCTGTGGCTGGGCTGTGGAGAGAGGTACAGTGTCTGACACTGGCTGGTGTGTGACTGGTGCTGTCCTCTCCTTTCTCATACTGTTGTTCTGTGGCTGTGTTGTGGAGCGAGGTACAGTGTCTGACACTGGCTGGTGTGTGACTGGTGCTGTCCTCTCCTGTCTCATACTGTTGTTCTGTGGCTGGGCTGTGGAGAGAGGTACATTGTCTGACACTGGCTGGTGTGTGATTGGTGGTGTCCTCTCCTGTCTCATACTGTCGTCCTGTGGCTGTGTTGTGGACAGAGAAGCATTGTCTGACACTAGTTGGTGTGAGACTGATGCTGTCTTCTCTAGGTTCATTACGTCTGCTGTCTTGCTGGTAGAAGCAAGTGGTGAAGCCTCGATGGCAGTTTTCTTCGGAGCCTGCTGCACTGCGGTCCACCATCCCTCCTCGTCTGAAGGCTGCCACCTTTTCCTCTTTCTCTTAGCCTTCCCCATGACTCTCTCCGCGTAGTGAGGACCGAATCACTGCCCTACCTAATGCCTGAGACACTCCTAGGCCTGGAGAAATTCATTCCCCTCCAACGGAGGTCGTAGAATGATTCCCCCAGGTGGAATCAGGGATACCTAACACCTAAATGAGCTGTTTGGTCTACCTTTCCCTGTCAGGCTCAGTACACCGTCTAAGGTGCCCCCTTGAGGCGCTGCCCGCAGGGTATCGCCTCGCCCTTCAGGGTAGGACTCTAAGTGACCTGGTCAGTGATACAGTCCTCACAAAAAAAAAAGTGCGGTACGAGAGTTTGGGTCGCCTGCGCACTGGGTTGCGCAGAATACCAGTCAGCTGGGCAGCAGGTAATCAACAACGTTGTTTCTCTGTCAATTGTAGATGAAATCGGAATTGTTTCCTTCAAAACAAGATTATGTCTGGGTCTTAGAGTACTGATGTATTCTTCCTCACAAAACCGCGATGAATGGAGCTGATGGGTGCTCAGAATCGTGAGTTTTTCCGGGAACAAATCCGTGTGCGGCCAGCTAGCAATGGCGCCGGCAGCGAGTCCATAAATAGTCGATTTACAAACATAATATTGGATTTATAGATAGAGCTAGTACATACAATATCTAAAGCCACTAGTTCGCATAACGTTTCGGGCATATTATTGAGAGGAAAGATATTTATATTTAAACAATTTTTTTTTTGACCGACGCTCTCCCTATTGATGGGAACTACAACCTAATGAAGATCAATGTTAATTTTATGTAGATACTGTAATAAACGAAAGTTTTTTTTATATCATCAGAAAAGCAGAAATATAGGGAAATTTTAAATCCCTTGTCATAAATATAACAGAAGTGAAAGCAAAGATATATGCATTTTGATAGTTACTTGATGGCTAGCATTGAGTGTGTGAAGCTCTGCACTCCAGTTAATAAATTTTGTAATTTGCATATATGTTAATTAACCTTAAACATCTATATGTTAGAAGAACGACAGATGTAGACGTTAATGTGACAAAATTTCAAGAAATATATATTTATATATTTCGTTAAATAAATAATACAACCCCATCGCCGGTGTCAGGACACAAGAAAACTATTGGCATCAGTGTGTGTAAGTACTTCATTCATAATGATGTGCTGCCCAAAATCTTAGCGAAGTATCCAAAATTTGCTTACTGTAGGTAATCATGAACATGACTGTAAAGTTGCCGCCCAGTTGGGTGGGTGTGGTGCACATGACTGTAAAGCTGCCGCCCAGTTGGGTGGGTGTGCAGCAAGACTAGTAACTGTGTGACTCATCATAAATGTAAAGTGCCTTGTATAGTGACTGTTGTGAGCCTTTTGTTGATCACTTGTGGCACAAAGATTATTGATGTGTTTATTTGTGTGGGTGATTAAATATGTGTATGTATGTATATATATATATATATATATATATATATATATATATATATATATATATATATATATATATATATATATATATATATATATATATATATATATATATATATATATATATATGTACATGTATGTATGAGTGTGTACATGTGTATATAACATTAATAATTTTGTAACTAGCGTCAAAAATTGTTATTTGCTTAGCTAAACGAACTAGAGGGTTCAGTTCCTGAACCGATTATGTGCCTCTGTAATCCTTTACACCACCGCCCACGGGATGGGTATGGGGTGCATAATAAAGAAAGAAATTGAAATTGTCCAGCCAGGCGGGGAAAACAGGCTGCACAATACTGATAAAATATGTAATTCACAAAGATGCGCTGATAAACATTAATGTTTTTTTTTATTAAAGATACAGATATAAACTTTGTTTTCAAACGTTGAATGTAACAATATTTCAAGTATAAGAACGAAGATATATTTAGGACTTAACGATTTCCTATCAAGTTGCAAAGATACCTGAATTGCACTCTATCATCATCATTTATTGATGATGTTAATTATGACGCAGGATCGATGTCTAGGTGAATTATGGCTGACACAGTCAGATTACATATGTCAGCCACAAGCAGGTAATTTTCAAAAGAAGGCCCAAAGCCTTAGAATGGCATCCACAAATACATCTCTTAACTTAATTATAAACCATATATAGTCTATATCATCAGAAATTCAGAAACATAAAAATATAGTTTCACATTTTTGTTATTAAAGTATATATTTTGAACCACATACTCATCCTGAGAGTCTTAGTTTATTGTGCACCCCATAGTTATCATGGGCCCGATCACGAAGCAGTTACGCAAGTACTTACAAACGTGTACATCTTTCCTCAATCTTTGCCGGCTTTGATAACATTTATTAAACAGTTTAAAAACATGAAAACTTCCCAATCAACTGTTAATATTTTTATAAACAGCCTCGTGGTGCTTCAGAGTTCATTAACTGTCTAATAATTGTATGGCTTGGAAATGCCAGTTTGACCCCAGGTGTTGATAGTTTAGTGTAGAGAGTGTAGAGTCAAGATTAAAAACGTTGAAAAAATCGTCCCATCTTATTGCAATTGTCGAGGCAGCCACATTGCTGGTTCCTATCTATGCCGCATGAAGCCTCATCTGAGAGACTCTAGGACGGGTGCTACAAGCAGGATAGATGTATCCTCGAAGGAAGGAAAGATTGTGCAGCAGGAACATAGAAGGAACAGCTGGAAGCCAATGACAGCCCCTATGAACAATATGTGTGAAAAAAGAGCGGAGACAATTAAGGCGAGCCTAGGGAAAGTAGGAAACGCAGCTGAAAAAATTAAACCTTGTGGAAACAAGGTTCAGGACAATATAGTGAACTCGGCCGGAGGTTGGTACTCAAATATTGGAATATCTAAAAAAAAAAAACTAGACAAGAGGATCGAGACATTAGAAAAATTAGCTATGGAGGATAGACGTGGTGAAACAGGACGTGAAATGGAAAGTAAAACAGGACGTGATATGGAAAGTGAAACAGGACGTGAAATAAAAAGTGAAACAGGACGTGAAATGGTAAGTGAAACAGGACGTGAAATGGTAAGTGAAACAGGACGTGAAATGGAAAGTGAAATGTGTGTAGAAGAAAGTAAGGAAGAACATGACGTATTGATGATAGAGGATAGTCAGGAAAAGGCACTTTCTAGTAGTGTTAGCGGTGTTCAACCTTCTGTAGTGACAGATGTTGAAACAAAGGTTAAAGTAAAACGGTATACAGAATTAAAAAAAATAGATAGGAATAATATTACTTTTGATGTTAGTAGATGTTGTGCAAGTGAGTAGAAAGCAAAAATGTTACGGTGATGGAAGAGTGTCTAAGAAAAATTCGTATCCCGTGAAATGTGACGGACAGGGCAATGGTAGTTTTATTATTAATCATTAAGTAGAGTGAGGATATTATCTTGGAACGTTAATGGGTTAAAATCTAGTGCGGTGGATGTACACTATTATACTCTTAAGAGTACTATATTAACCTGAAATGTTAAATGGGATTCTTGTATTGTGATTTGTGTATTTGTACTCATTGAATTTGTGCGCCCCTTGGTAGGGGGGGATGGGATATTACGCATTAAGGGGATTAAGGATAAAGCGGTCATAGGCGTGGATTAGCGACTCCGAGGTCCATCATCCCCCCCCCCCCCGGTACGTGGAATTAATGACCTTAGCCAGTTAGAACTGAGGGTGGGAATTTATTTTATTATTTCCTTCCGCCCTCCTAGGGTGATAAGGGAAACAAGAATTTTCCTTGTGTGGAATATTGCATGCTGCACGGTGAATCATGGGCGTTCTGTAGGTTTAATTCTAGAGTAACTGACACGAAATTTGAGACCGATAGGAAAATTCGTAAAGATATATGACATTCATTAAGACCTGTGGGCTGAGTGGAGCGGAGGATCTTTGGTGGTTGACTTAAGGGTCGAGATGAGTACTAATAGTAGGTTACGGATCCATGCACAGGGAAAACTAGAAGAGGACTTAGTACATTTAAGTACCAGGGACGTAACCATACCTAGTTACCTGGTTGATGGGGTTCTGGGAGTTCGTCTACTCCCCAAGCCCAGCCCGAGGCCAGACTTGACTTGTGAGAGTTTGGTCCACCAGGCTGTTGCTTGGAGCAGCCCGCAGGCCCACATACCCACCACAGCCCGGTTGGTTCGGCACTCCTTGAAGGAAACAATCTAGTTTCCTCTTGAAGATGTCCACGGTTGTTCCTGTAATATTTCTGATGCTCGCTGGTAGGACGTTCAACAACCGTGGACCTCTGATGTTTATACGGTGTTCTCTGATTGTGCCTATGGCACTCCTGCTCTTCACTGGTTCTATTCTGTATTTTCTTCCATGTCATTCACTCTAGTACGTTGTTATTTTACTGTGCAGATTTGGGACCTGTCCCTCCAGTATTTTCCATGTGTATATTATTTGGTATCTCTCTCGTCTCCTTTCTAGTGAGTACATTTGGAGAGCTTTGAGACGATCCCAATAATTTAGGTGCTTTATCTTGTCTATGCGTGCCGTATATGTTCTCTGTATTCCCTCAATCGGCGAGCTCCGATCCCGCACAGATCGAGCAACTGAGTAACTCTCTCTCAGAACAATGCTTATTTCACGTAAATTCGTTAATAAACACAAATGTTTTATTTGTCTTATGAAAGATAGAAATATAAGCTTCATTTTAACTACTTTACCATAGAAATATATAAAGTTCTAATGAAGATACATGTGTTTTAATAATCGCCGAGCTCCGACCCCGCACAGACTGATCGACAGAGCAACTCTCTCTCAGAACAATGCTTATTTCACGTAAATTCGTTAATAAACACAAATGTTTTATATGTCTTAAGAAAGATAGAAATATAAGCTTCATTTTAAATACTTTACCATAGACATATATAAAGCTCTAGTGAAGATACATACGTTTTTTATAGTTGCATTCCGTAGCTTGTCGGTCATGGAGTGCAGAAGCCTACGCACTTGTCAATATAGTGTGTAATTAACAAAGATACGCTTATAAAGCCTAAAATATTATATGCCATTAGAAAGACAGAGATATGCTCGTTATTGTGAGCGCACCAAAGGAAATATATCTTGTTGGAGGACAAAGATATATCAATTCTAAAATAAAGTTCCGACTATCGCCCGGGCGAGAGATAGCGCGACTCTCGCCCCATCTATTGGAGATTCTGTTCACCTAATGACCCAAAGCTACTCAAAGCCTTATAGCATTACTTAAATAATGAAGAAATATGGTACAATTATTCCTAATAATGTTGGTGCTTAATGCAGAACACGAGAAAACATATATTTATTATGAAATAATATACTTTCATTATGAAATAAGCAAATATGTGGCCTCACAGGAAGTCAACGGTCCAGGTGTCAATGTTGTGGAGCGACTTATCCAAGATATATTGTTGTCTGGAAAGTGTTTGTTGGCATCTCAACCTTCTGTACACAGTGATCCAGTCGTCGCACTTCTCTCCTTAAATGATCGCAAATTTAATATTAACAAGTAGAATACGTATTTCTAATAATATCTAACATAACTAGCCAGAAAACATTTAAGACTTATTGAAAAATACATGTCTGGAAGTTAAATCGACTTCTAGTGTTGGTCTATAGACACTAATCATTATTCGTTAGTATGCGTTTGCTACTTTAACCATTTACTGTACTGATGTAAAATCTCCCATGTCTCTTCTCACATGGAACACCGAACCCTACACACTCTCTGATATATTGTTTAATTAATAGAGATTCACTAATAAAGCTTATAATTGTATATGTTATCAAAAAGGCATAGATAAAGTCGTTCTTACGTTTTAGTCACAGAGATTACATATTACTAAAGTTCATTTTATTCAGGAAAGTACATAAATAGTCGATTTACAAACATAATATTGGATTTATAGATAGAGCTATTACATACAATATCTAAAGCCACTAGTACGCATAGCGTTTCGGGCATATTATTGAGAGGAAAGATATTTATATTTAAACAAATTTTGTTTTTGACCGACGCTCTCCCTATTGATGGGAACTACAACCTAATGAAGATCAATGTTAATTTTATGTAGATATTGTAATAAACGAAAGTTTTTTTATATCATCAGAAAAGCAGAAATACAAGCAAATTTTAAATCCCTTGTCATAAATATAACTGAAGTGAAAGCAAAGATATATGCATTTTGATAGTTACTTGATGGCTAGCATTGAGTGTGTGAAGCTCTGCACTCCAGTTAATAAATTTTGTAATTTGCATATATGTTAATTAACCTTAAACATCTATATGTTAGAAGAACGACAGATGTAGACGTTAATGTGACAAAATTTCAAGGAATATATATTTATATATTTCGTTAAATAAATAATACAACCCCATCGCCGGTGTCAGGACACAAGAAAACTATTGGCATCAGTGTGTGTAAGTACTTCATTCATAATGATGTGCTGCCCAAAATCTTAGCGAAATATCCAAAATTTGCTTACTGTAGGTAATCATGCACATGACTGTAAAGTTGCCACCCAGTTGGGTGGGTGTGGTGCACATGACTATAAAGCTGCCGCCCAGTTGGGTGGGTGTGGAGCACATGACTGTAAAGCTGCCGCCCAGTTGGGTGGGTGTGGTGCACATGACTGTAAAGCTGCCGCCCAGTTGGGTGGGTGTGGAGCACATGACTGTAAAGCTGCCGCCCAGTTGGGTGGGTGTGATGCACATGACTGTAAAGCTGCCGCCCAGTTGGGTGGGTGTGCAGCAAGACTAGTAACTGTGTGACTCATCATAAATGTAAAGTGCCTTGTATAGTGACTGTTGTGAGCCTCTTGTTGATCACTTGTGGCACAAAGATTATTGATGTGTTTATTTGTGTGGGTGATTAAATATGTATGTGTATGTATATATGTATATGCATATATATATATATATATATATATATATATATATATATATATATATATATATATATATATATATATATATATATATATATATATATATATATATGTACATGCATGTATGAGTGTGTACATGTGTATATAACATTAATAATTTTGTAACTAGCGTCAAAAATTGTTATTTGCTTAGCTAAACGAACTAGAGGGTTCAGTTCCTGAACCGATTATGTGCCTCTGTAATCCTTTACACCACCGCCCACGGGATGGGTATGGGGTGCATAATAAAGAAAGAAATTGAAATTGTCCAGCCAGGCGGGGAAAACAGGCTGCGCAATACTGATAACATATGTAATTCACAAAGATGCGCTGATAAACATTAATGTTTTTTTTATTAAAGATACAGATATAAACTTTGTTTTCAAACGTTGAATGTAACAATATTTCAAGTATAAGAACGAAGATATATTTAGGACTTAACGATTTCCTATCAAGTTGCAAAGATACCTGAATTGCACTCTATCATCATCTAACAAAAACTGGAACTCAACTCAGAATGTATGGGGTTCATGATTTGTACCAAGAGAAACAACAACGGCACTTTCCTGCACCGTGGGAGGTTACACCCTTTCCAGTTTTAATCCCTCCCTTTCCACCCAAGAAGCAAATTAGAGATAAGCCCAAGCTTCGTCTTGAGGCAAAGCTCAACGCCTTAAGCCATATTGATGCTCTGTCCACAGAGCATTCTCTCTCTCAAATCATATACACTGATGGTTCCCTACACCGCACCACGGGTGCAGCTGGAAGTGCAGTTGTTCTGACAATGGGCGATGGCTTGTACTTTGAGTGGGGAGTCCGTATAAACAATTGGGCCTCTACCCTTCAGACTGAACTATTTGTCTTGATCCTTGCACTGAAATGTGTACAAGTCTCCAAACTTGATACATTAATTGTAAGTGACTCCTTATCATCCTTAAATGCTCTCAACTCTTTAAGACACAACTGTAACATGCTCGTGTCCGAAGCTAGACACAAATACAACAAAATTATTAAGGATGGTAACAGAGTCCATTTCATGTGGTCTCCATCTCATGTTGGCCTCCGAATGCATGATAGAGCTGATAAGTTAGCCAAAGAATCTGCCTTTAAAGGAGCCGTTGAGTGTAACCTTGGATTGTCAATGAGCAATCTGAGAGCAGCAGTACAC
Source organism: Procambarus virginalis (assembly GCA_020271785.1). Taxonomy (NCBI): domain Eukaryota; kingdom Metazoa; phylum Arthropoda; class Malacostraca; order Decapoda; family Cambaridae; genus Procambarus; species Procambarus virginalis. The sequence continues at coordinate 13,076 of WNGS01060325.1, forward strand.
CGAGAACTTCAACAAGATCTTGTAGATCTGAGGCAAAGTGAAATTGACACCAGTAATTCCATCTATCATCATACTATCATGCAAGAGGAGCCACACATCTATGGATCATCCAATAAAATCAGCAGACTTCTAGATGTTACTGCTGCTCGGCTTAGACTCGGTTACAAGTATCTCTGGGAATTCTCATTATCTGCCGATGTAGACCTGACCAAATGTAAACTGTGTCAACAAAATTATTCGCACACCCTCCGTCACTATGTGATGGAGTGCGAAAAGATACGTGAATTTAGAGACAATTCTATAACCAATGTTCCAGCGATGTGTAAATATTTCATTCAAAATGATCTGCTACCAGAAATTTTAGCCAAATATCCCCAGTTTGCTAACTGTAGGTAGTAACTGAGTGATTGTAACCTATCCACCGCTGCCCACTGGATGGGGGGCGGTGTGCAGGACAAACATATAAATTGTGACACTAGCTCTCCACATATGTCAGTTGCTTAATTTAGAACCTGTACTTGAGGTCGATCTTGAACCCATTGTTGATGTGACGACTTATATTGAATTTTGTAACTAGCTCATCAAGATTGTAACTTGCTTAGCTAAATGAATTGTGGGGTTCAGTCCCTGAGCCCATTATGTGCCTCTGTAACCCTTTCCACTACCGCCCACAAGATGGGTATGGGGTGCATAATAAATGAACTAAAACTAAAACTATCATCATCTTTTATTGGTGATGTTAATTATGACGCAGGATCGATGTCTAGGTGAATTATGGCTGACACAGTCAGATTACATATGTCAGCCACAAGCAGGTAATTTTCAAAAGAAGGCCCAAAGCCTTAGAATGGCATCCACAAATACAACTCTTAACTTAATTATAAACCATATATAGTCTATATCATCAGAAATTCAGAAACATAAAAATATAGTTTCACATTTTTGTTATTAAAGTATATATTTTGAACCACATACTCATCCTGAGAGTCTTAGTTTATTGTGCACCCCATAGTTATCATGGGCCCGATCACGAAGCAGTTACGCAAGTACTTACAAACGTGTACATCTTTCCTCAATCTTTGCCGGCTTTGATAACATTTATTAAACAGTTTAAAAACATGAAAACTTTCCAATCAACTGTTAATATTTTTATAAACAGCCTCGTGGTGCTTCAGAGTTCATTAACTGTCTAATAATTGTAAACAAAGCCGCCAAAGATTGAGAAAAGAGTTTAGGTTCGTAAGTGCTTGCGTAACGGCTTCGTGAATCTGGCCCATGACACCCAAGGGGTCCGTGTAATTTCTCAAAGCTAATTACCCCAGAGGAACAGGCTTCCTCCGATTTCTAGTTTGGTCCACCAGGCTGTTTGTTTGACGCCGCTGTCATTTACACCCGACATTATATGATTATTTATTTATTTACTTATTTCTTTATTTATTTAAATTCAAGAAGGTACATTCGGGGTTAGCAGAGAATACAGAAATTAAGTTGAATTTACATTCTTGTTAAGCCACTAACACGCATAGCGTTTCGGAACATTAGTAGTCCAAATTAGCCTAAATTGTTTTTTTAATTATCCCAACGTCTCTAAGGATAAGGGGTTGATTTATGAGTGCCGGGCACTCAATACTAAGTAGCCTACCTTGCTACTTGTTTATTTATTTAATTTGTATTTATACATATAAGTGTTCTTACATTCTTGTAAAGCCACTAGCACGCATAACGTTCCGGGTAGATCCTTAATCCTAATTTTGTCCTCGGAATGCAAACCTCCGAATCGTTTACCAACAAGATTGTTCAATAAATCCCTGAACTATATGTTTAACACATCTCTAACCCTGTCCGTGGAGGACAAACTATCTTTCCGGCAGAGCAATGCAAATAAAAATCGTTCAAAAATACTGATTTATTCGATCTACTCATCAATACGTAACCTAGACAAAGAAGTTTTGCACTTTCTATTTGTGTATCAGGAAGAATACCTGATTAACGTAATTTAATTGCGCTACTTTTTATTTTATAACATTTTTTTTCCTCGGTAGCTTGTTTAGGTTCTTCTAATTATCTTAGATATCAGTGAAGAGAACCTCCTAGGAACTATATATGTTTGTAAGAAGTATAACAATCCTGAGAACTCAAGTAAATTATGTTGCATGAGTGCTTGTAATAATCATTATTACAAGCAAGTGATTGCTTATGACATTTAAGTAAAATAGTTTAATGAACGTGTGTTGTGTGTGTGTGTGTGTACGTGAAGAGGAAACAGCATCCACAGCCTCATTGTAAATATTTATGGCTTTCAGAGCATACGACCACTGCCTACCTGGTCTCGGTCGAGGGTTACCTTGCCTTGAGGTTACCTTGAGGTGCTTCCGGGGCTTAGCGTCCCGCGGCCCGGTCATCGACCAGGCCTCCTGGTTGCTGGACTGATCAACAGGCTGTTGGACGCGGCTGTTCGCAGCCTGACGTATGAGTCACAGCCTGGTTGATCAGGTATCCTTTGGAGGTGCTTATCCAGTTCTCTCTTGAACACTGTGAGGGGTTTGCCATATGCCCCTTATGTGTAGCGGGAGCGTGTTGAACAGTCGGGGCCCTGATGTTGAAAGAGTTCTCTCTCAGAGTACCTGTTGCACCTCTGTTTTTCAACGGGGTATTCTGCACATCCTGCCATGTCTTCTGGTCTCATGTGATGTTATTTCTGTGTGCAGGTTTGGGACCAGCCCTCTAATATTTTCCATGTGTAAATTATTATGTATCTCTCCCGCCTGCACTCAAGGGAGTACAGATTTAGGCTCTTTAGTCGGTCCCAATAGTTTAGATGTTTTACAGAGTGGATTCTAGCAGTAAAGGATCTCTGCACGCTTCCAGGTCAGCAATTTCTCCAGCTTTGAAAGGGGCTGTCATTGTGCAGCAGTACTCCACTGTAGAGAGCACAAGCGTTTTGAAAGAACAGCGGATGTATATCCAGTATCATAAGTTAACATTAACCATAACAAGTATGGAAACTTTATTGACCTATACATAGAAAAGAGAATGAACTTCAGCACCCACATACAACAAATATAGGGGTG
>WNGS01060342.1:0-12367 GCA_020271785.1 Procambarus virginalis
ATACACACATTTAGTGAACATGGAAAATACAATACCCCCCCCCCCCGTCACCAAGGTTGTTGAATCGTTATATAAAGTGTTTGTGTTACAGAAACATTCGACTCGAGTTAACCGGGTTCGGGTTCAAGTCCTGGGCAGGAGGATTGACTGGGCACCGATCCATGACTATTCGCCTCACTTCGGCCAGCAGCATTTTGGGCCCTGGTTGTAAACCATTTGACAAGTTGTGTTCCAGGGGAAACTAGTAGGGTACCGTGCACACAAACAGGTCAGCACAAACAGGCAGTCAAAATCAGGCACTATTTGGCACTGTGACGTCATCAGTTAAGACAATACCCCGTTCACTGACGTCACTCATTACATAACCCTAAGAAAATGATCCTTAAACGTCACATGGCAGACGTGCAATACCTGGTAGATGTGGTGTACTGCCAGGTAGATGTGGTGTACTGCCAGGTAGATGTGGTGTACTGCCAGGTAGATGTGGTGTACTGCCAGGTAGATGCGGTGTAATACCAGGTAGACGAGGTAAAATGCCAGGTAGAGGAGGTAGGGAAGATATAATTGAGGTTGTTGAAGTAGAGTTGGAGACCGAGAGGTAGAGTACGACAGGTTCAGTACAGGTTCCGACAACACGGGTTCAGGACAGGGCGCTCTTGCCTGTCACAGTTGCTGGACCACTATGACATGGCATTAGATGCCATGGAAGACTGCTTGATACCTGCTTGATGGGGTTCTGGGAGTTCTTCTACTCCCCAAGCCCGGCCCGAGGCCAGGCTCGACTTGCGAGAGTTTGGTCCACCAGGCTGTTGCTTGGAGCGGCCCGCAGGCCCACATACCTACCACAGCCCGGTTGGTCCAGCACTTCTCTTAGAAAACAGTCCAGTTTCCTCTTGAAGATGTCCAGACAACCAAAACGTTGATGTAATTTACACAGACAAATGACAAATGTGGCCATGGGCGACCATAGGGCGCCTTACAGCTGAGTGGACAGCGCTTCGGATTCGTAGTGCTGAGGTTCCGGGTTCGATCCCCGGTGGAGGCAGAGACAAATGGGCAAAATGTTTCTTTCACCCTGATGCTCCTGTTATCCTAGCAGAAAATAGGTACCTGGGAGTTAGACAGCTGCTACGGGCTGCTTCCTGGGGGGTGTGTAACAAAAAGGAGGCCTGGTCGAGGACCGGGCCGCGAGGACGCTAAGCCCCGAAATCATCTCAAGATAACCTCAAGATGGTGTTATTGCACACAAAATGCGTTCAAAAGGAATTATCGGAAAAATAGGCAGATTGATCAACAACTTCCTGACTAACAGAACCCCATGTGTAATAGTCAACAAAATAAAGTCCGGTCCATCTACCGTGAAGACTTCACAGTACCCCTCACGGTACTGTGCCCAGGTAAACTTGTTACCATGCAAAGTAACCAGCCAGCCATCACAGACTCGTAGATCACCCGGTTAATACGTCCCCACTAGACGACTGCTGCTTAGGAAAGTGGGCGTGTGCGAGCTCACCTATTTGTGCCTGCAGGATCGAGCATTAGCTCTTGGATCCTGCATTTTTAGGTCCCAATAACTCCGGACCTATTTCTATATCATATCTACTTTTAAAATTATGAATGGTGTTTACTTCTACAGCACAATTCATTCATTTCATTCATTAGTTCATTCCATTTTTCCACTACTCTTAATCTTTCGAGTTTCCTTATGTGTTTTCTTTTAGAAGGAAAACTAAACACACACACACATGGCACTATGATCAGGCTTCATACTCCAAAATTGGTCTCACGTAGGTGGTGTACAGCTATCTAAATGCCTCATTAAAGTTCCTAAAGGATGTTCTGACTTTAGCCAGAGTGGAGTATGCGGCTGACGTTATTCTATTTATATGAGCTTCCGGAGTTAGGTGGTGTTATGTCCACTCCCAAGGGCCAGATTCACGAAGCAGTTACGCAAGTACTTACGAACGTGTACATCTTTTCTCAATCTTTGACGGCTTTGGTTACATTTATTAAACAGTTTACAAGCATGAAAACTTCCCATTCAACTGTTGTTATTGTTATAAACAGCCTCCTGGTGCTTCGGAGCTCGTTAACTGTATAATAATTGTAAACAACGCCGCTAAAGATTGAGAAAAGATGTACAGGTTCCTAAGGCTTGCGTAACTGCTTCGTGAATCTGGCCCCAGGTCATTTCTCTAGACGTTATAGCGAGGCAGTTCCCTTCATCGTGTATTGACCTTTCAGTCTCCTGGCGCCTGGTCCCATTTACATCACCTTACACTTGCTGGTGTTAAATTCCAGCAGCCATTTCTCTGATCATCTCTGCATCCTGTTCAAGTCATCTTGGACACTCCTACCATCCTCATCTATCTCAACCCTCATCATTAGTCTTGCATCATCTGCAAACATCACCAAACAAGACGCAGCTCCTGTAAAACATGTCGTGTACATCAATGGCGGATAATATGGGTTTCCCAGCACCGGTTCTCGGGCGAGACAGAACCGGTTCGTCACGTTCATTTCACCCAATGACTCTGTTCACCTAGCAGTAAACAGGCACCTGGGAGTTAGGCAACTGTTGTGGTTAGCATCGTGTGGAAGGGCAGCAGTTGGCCTGAGGGGGAAGACGATATACAGTACATCTATAAGCGCACACTTCCTCTTACCGAGAACGGGGAATTAAAAAAAAAAATTAATTCTAGAAAGAGAAAACGACACGAGGGGCAACTTAACCAGTATTTCAATACCCAAAAAACTGGTACTGAAAAGGGTAGTCAACACAGGCACTGTTATGACGGTCTGAAGGGAGGTACTCGAGGTACCAAGCGTCAGACAAGAACACCTCTGGCAGCCAGCAGTTAAATATGCCCTCCCCCCCTCTCCGTCTATCTCTTTATCGTACTGTCTGTCTGTCTCTCTCTGTCTCCCGGCCGAGGCAGTGGAGATCTCATACAGGAAGTCAGTACATTAGACAACCGACGGTTAGATAGGCGGGGGTCCAAGAGCTAACAGTCCAACACGTCGGGTAAAAATAAACACAAATATAAACACAGACAGACAGACAGACAGACAGACAGACAGACAGACAACATACACACACACAGCACACACACACACACACACACCACACACACACACACACACACACACACAAACAACACACACACACCACACACACACCACACGTTACGACACTAGAAGACAGAAAAGTAAGGGGGGGACATGAACACAACCTACAAAATCCTCAGGGGAATTGACCGGGTAAACAAGTTTGAACTATTCAACACTGGAGGGGCGCGAACAAGGGGACACAGGTGGAAGCTGAGTACCCAAATGAGCCACAGAGACATTAGAAAGAACTTTTTCAGTGTCAGGGTAGTTAGTAAATGGAATGCACTAGGCAGTGATGTGGTGGAGGCTGACTCCATACACAGTTTCAAATGTAGATATGATAGAGCCCAATTTGCTCAGGAAACTGTACACCAGTTGATTGATAGTTGAGAGCGGGGACCAAAGAGCCAAAGCTCAACCCCCGCAAGCACAATTAGGTGAGTACAATTAGGTGATTACACATACACACACACACACACACACCACACCAACCACACCACCACACACACACACACACACACACACACACACACACACACAAACACACACAAACCACACCACACCACACCATGAAGAAATACAATAAAGTACACATACCTGTGTGGGTGATCACCAAATGGAATGCAGTAGATTGTACCTCAACAGGCTACCAAGAAACTTTATCTCCAAAAGCCCCAAGACCCCCTCACTATATCCATGACCCACCTCCTGCCCCAAGACCCCTCCCCAGCCCTAACAACCCCCATCCACCAGCCTCTACACCGCTCCATGAGCCCAAAGACCCCTTCCACCAGCCCCAAGACCCCCTCCACCAGCCCCAAGACCCCCTCCACCAGCCCCCAAGACCCCCTCCACCAGCCCCAAGACCCCTCCACCACCCCAAGACCCCCTCCAAACCGCTCAACATTTGGTTATAAAAATACTGAACGATGGCAGGCAAAGGTTTGTTTACATGACTCCCGTTTTCTTTGTTATGGTCGCCAGGTGGGACTTCAATATGTCTGGGGTGGCTTACCGCTCTGCTCTTCTCCACCCTGGGAGTCCTCACCACGACCGTGGCAAGCCCTTAGGTAGTCCCAGCTGTGTCATAGCCACGGTCTGTACGTGCGGTCTGTGTCGTCTCCGTGGCTGAAGACACGACTTTCTCCTGGGACATTCCAAGAGAAGCCGTATGGTAACGTGTGAATATATTACCCTGTCCAGCTTTTGTCTTCAAGTGAAGCGTTCAGTGTTGTTAATATGTGTAAGCCTTCTTCATCCCTTTTAGTCTCTCAGTCTTCCTGCTCTTCTTCCCCTTCTCTTCTTACTCCTCTCTTTCTATAATAGAATCTAGGCTTCATAAGGAATGGTGCTGATATTCATAATGAAGCCGCAAGCTGACTGACTGACTGACTGACTGACTGACTGACTGACTGACTGACTGACCTGACTGACTGACTGACTGACTGACTGACTAACTGACTGACTGACTGATTGACTGACTGATTGACTGACTGACTGACTGACTGGCTAGCTGGCTGGCTGGCTGGCTGGCTGGTTGTCCCATCCCCACCCCTACCTGATATATACAAAATTCCTCAGACTCTCAACACCAACAGCCAGGTAGAGAATTTCAGAGCAGCATCTTCTCCAAACAAGTCAGAGTCATAAACCGTACACTATGACCTCGTTGTGTGTGGTGTGTGTGTGTGTGTGTGTGTGTGTGTGTGTGTTGTGTGTGTGTGTGTGTGTGTGTGTGTGTGTGTGTGTGTGTGTACTTACCTATCTGTTTTTACCTATCTGTGCTTGCAGGATCGAGCAAGCATTGACTCTTGGATCCCGCCTTTCCAGCTATCGGTTGTTTACAGCAATGACTCCTGTCCCATTTCCCTATCATACCTAGTCTTAAAAGTATGAGTAATATTTGCTTCCACAACCTGTTCCCCAAGTGCATTCCATTTTTCCACTACACACACGCTAAAAGAAAACTTCCTAACAGATCTGTGACTCATCTGAGTTTCCAGTTTCCACCCATGTCCCCTCGTTCTGTTATTATACCGTGTGAACATTTCATCTATTTTCCACTTTGTCATTCCCGTGAGTATTTTATATGTCCCTATCATATCTCCACTCTACCTTCTTTTCTCTAGTGTCGTAAGGTTCAGTTCCTTCAGTCGCTTCTTCATATCCCTTCCCTCGTAACTCTGGGACAAGCCTCGTCGCAAACCTCTGAACCTTCTCCAGTTTCCTTATTTGTTTCTTCAGGTGGGGGCTCCATTGTGGGGTGGCATACTCTAAGACGGGTCTCACGTATGCAGTGTAAAGCGCCCTAAAAGCCTCCTCTATTAGGTTTCTGAATGAAGTTCTAATTTCGCCAGTGTAGAGTACGCTGCTTCGTTATCCTATTTATATGTGCATTAGGAGTTAGATTAGGTGTCACATCCACTCCCAGATCTCTTTCTCGAATCGTTACAGGTAGGCTGTTCCCCTTCATTGTTCCCCTTTGGTCTCCTATCACCTGATCCCATTTCCATAACTTTACATTTACTGGTGATAAAACGCCAGTAGCCATTCCCTGACCAGCTCTGCAACCTGTTTAAGTCCTCTTGGAGGATCCTACAATCCTCGTCTGTCACAACTCTTCTCATTAATTTTGCGTCATCCGCAAACATTGACATGTATGACTCCACTCCTGTAAACATGTAATTTACGTAAATTAGAAAGAGGATTGGTCCCGCACCGATCCTTGAGGTACTTCCACTTGTTACTGTTCGCCAGTCCGACTTCTCGCCCCTTACCATTAACCCTCTGGCTCCTTCCTGTTAGGTAGTTCTTCACCCATTCTAAGGGCCTTTCCGCTTACTCCTGCCTGCCTCTCAAGTTTGTATAGCAGTCTCATGTGCGGTACGGTATCAAAGGCCTTTTTGGCAGTCAAGATATATGCAGTCTGCCCAGCCTTCTCTGTCCTGTGTGTGTGGTGTGTGTGTGTGTGTGTGTGTGTACTCACCTAGTTGTACTCACCTAGTTGTGCTTGCGGGGATTGAGCTCTGGCTCTTTGGTCCCGCCTCCTGCTTCCCTACACCTATCTTCATTACATTACATTTGCTTTGGTTAAACACTAACAAACCACTTGTTCGACCATTCCTTCAGTTTTGTCCAGGTCTTCATCCCCCGCAAGCACAACTAGGTGAGTACAACTAGGTGAGTACACACACACACACACACACACCACACACAGGACAGAGAAGGCTGGGCAGACTGCATAATTCTTGACTGCCAAAAGGCCTTTGATACAGTACCGCACATGAGACCTGCTATACAAACTTGAGAGGCAGGCAGGATTAAGCGGAAAGGCCCTAGAATGGGTGAAGAACTACCTAACAGGAAGGAGCCAGAGGGTAATGGTAAGGGGCGAGAAGTCGGACTGGCGAACAGTAACAAGTGGGAGTACCTCAAGGATCGGTGCTGGACCAATCCTCTTTCTAATTACGTAAATGACATGTGTTACCAGGAGTGGAGTCATACATGTCAATGTTTGCGGATGACGCAAAATTAATGAGAAGAGTTGTGACAGACGAGGATTGTAGGATCCTCCAAGAGGACTTAAACAGGTTGCAGAGATGGTCAGGGAAATGGCTACTGGAGCTTTAAATCACCAGTAAATGTAAAGTTATGGAAATGGGATCAGGTGAGAGGAGACCAAAGGGGAACAATGAAGGGGAACAGCCTACCTGTAACGATTCGAGAAAGAGATCTGGGAGTGGATGTGACACCTAATCTAACTCCTAAGGCACATATAAATAGGATAAACGACAGCAGCGTACTCTACACTGGCGAAAATTCAGAAACTTCATTCAGAAACCTAATTTGAGGAGGCTTTTAGGGCGCTTACACTGCATACGTGAGACCCGTCTTAGAGTATGCCGCGACAACATGGAGCCCCCACCTGAAGAAACACATAAGGAAACTGGAGAAGGTTCAGAGGTTTGCGACGAGGCTTGTCCCAGAGTTACGAGGGAAGGGATATGAAGAGCGACTGAAGGAACTGAACCTTACGACACTAGAGAAAAGAAGGTAGAGTGGAGATATGATAGGGACATATAAAATACTCAGGGGAATTGACAAAGTGGAAATAGATGAAATGTTCACACGTAATAATAACAGAACGAGGGACATGGGTGGAAACCTGGAAACTCAGATGAGTCACAGATCTGTTAGGAAGTTTTCTTTTAGCGTGTGTGTAGTGGAAAAATGGAATGCACTTGGGGAACAGGTTGTGGAAGCAAATACTATTCATACTTTTAAGACTAGGTATGATAGGGAAATGGGACAGGAGTCATTGCTGTAAACAACCGATAGCTGGAAAGGCGGGATCCAGAGTCAATGCTCGATCCTGCAAGCACAGATAGGTAAGTACAGATAGGTAAGTAGCACACACACACACACACACACACACACACACACACACACACACACACCACACACACACACACACACACACCCACACACCACACACACACGAGGTCATAGTGTAAGGTTTATGACTCTGACTTGTTTGGAGAAGATGCTGCTCTCGAAATTCTCTACCTGGCTGTTGGTGTTGAGAGTCTGAGGAATTTGTATATATCAGGTAGGGGTGGGGATGGGACAACCAGCCAGCCAGCCCAGCCAGCCAGCTAGCCAGTCAGTCAGTCAGTCAGTCAATCAGTCAGTCAATCAGTCAGTCAGTCAGTTAGTCAGTCAGTCAGTCAGTAATCCAGTCAGTCAGGTCAGTCAGTCAGTCAGTCAGTCAGTCAGTCAGTCAGTCAGTCAGCTTGCGGCTTCATTATGAATATCAGCACCATTCCTATGAAGCCTAGATTCTATTATAGAAAGAGAGGAGTAAGAAGAGAAGGGGAAGAAGAGCAGGAAGACTGAGAGACTAAAAGGGATGAAGAAGGCTTACACATATTAACAACACTGAACGCTTCACTTGAAGACAAAAGCTGGACAGGGTAATATATTCACACGTTACCATACGGCTTCTCTTGGAATGTCCCAGGAGAAAGTCGTGTCTTCAGCCACGGAGACGACACAGACGCACGTACAGACCGTGGCTATGACACAGCTGGGACTACCTAAGGGCTGCCACGGTCGTGGTGAGGACTCCCAGGGTGGAGAAGAGCAGAGCGGTAAGCCACCCCAGACATATTGAAGTCCCACCTGGCGACCATAACAAAGAAAACGGGAGTCATGTAAACAAACCTTTGCCTGCCATCGTTCAGTATTTTTATAACCAAATGTTGAGCGGTGGAGGGGGTCTTGGGGCTGGTGGAGGGGGTCTTGGGCTGGTGGAGGGGGTCTTGGGGGCTGGTGGAGGGGGGTCCTTGGGGCTGGGTGGAGGGGGGTCTTGGGGCTGGTGGAAGGGGTCTTTGGGCTCATGGAGCGGTGTAGAGGCTGGTGGATGGGGGTGTTATGGGCTGGTGGAGGGGTCTTGGGGCAGGGGGGGGTCATGGATCTAGTGATGGGGTCTTGGGGCTTTTGGAGATAAAGTTCTTGGTAGCCTGTTGAGGTACAATCTACTGCATTCCATTTTTGTGATCAACCCACACAGGGTATGTGTACTTTATTGTATTTCTTCATGGTGTGTGTGTGTGTGTGTTGTGTTGTGTGTTTGTGTGTGTGTGTGTGTGTGTGTGTGGTGTGTGTGTGTGTGTGTGTGTGTTGTGTGTGTGTGTGTGTGGTATGTGTACTCACCTAATTGTACTCACCTAATTGTGCTTGCGGGGGTTGAGCTTTGGCTCTTTGGTCCCGCCTCTCAACTATCAATCAACTGGTGTACAGTTTCCTGAGCCTATTGGGCTCTATCATATCTACATTTGAAACTGTGTATGGAGTCAGCCTCCACCACATCACTGCCTAGTGCATTCCATTTACTAACTACCCTGACACTGAAAAAGTTCTTTCTAATGTCTCTGTGGCTCATTTGGGTACTCAGCTTCCACCTGTGTCCCCTTGTTCGCGCCCCTCCAGTGTTGAATAGTTCATCCTTGTTTACCCGGTCAATTCCCCTGAGGATTTTGTAGGTTGTGTTCATGTCCCCCCTTACTTTTCTGTCTTCTAGTGTCGTAACGTGTGGTGTGTGTGTGTGTGTTGTGTGTTGTGTGTGTGTGTGGTGTGTGTGTGTTTGTGTGTGTGTGTGTGTGTGTGTGTGGTGTGTGGTGTGTGTATGTTTGTCTGTCTGTCTGTCTGTCTGTCTGTCTGTCTGTCTGTGTTTACTATTTGTGTTTATTTTTACCCGACGTGTTGGACTGTTAGCTCTTGGACCCCGCCTATCTAACCGTCGGTTGTCTAATGTACTGACTTCCTGTATGAGATCTCCACTGCCTCGGCCGGGAGACAGAGAGAGACAGACAGACAGACGTAAAGAGACAGACGGAGGGGGGGGAGGGCATTTAACTGCTGGCTGCCAGAGGTGTTCTTGTCTGACGCTTGGTACCTCGAGTACCTCCCTTCAGACCGTCATAACAGTGCCTGTGTTGACTACCCTTTTCAGTACCAGTTTTTTGGGTATTGAAATACTGGTTAAGTTGCCCCTCGTGTCGTTTTCTCTTTCTAGAATTAATTTTTTTTTTAATTCCCCGTTCTCGGTAAGAGGAAGTGTGCGCTTATAGATGTACTGTATATCGTCTTCCCCCTCAGGCCAACTGCTGCCCTTCCACACGATGCTACCACAAACAGTTGCCTAACTCCCAGGTGCCTTTTTACTGCTAGGTGAACAGAGTCATTGGGTGAAATGAAACGTGACGAACCGGTTCTGTCTCGCCCGAGAACCGGTGCTGGAACCCATATTATCCGCCATTGATGTACACGACCTGTTTACAGGAGCTGCGTCTTGTTTGGTGATGTTTGCAGATGATGCAAGACTAATGATGAGGGTTGAGATAGATGAGGATGGTAGGAGTGTCCAAGATGACTTGAACAGTGGTCCGATAAATGGCTGCTGGAATTTAACACCAGCAAGTGTAAGGTGATGTAAATGGGACCAGGCGCCAGGAGACTGAAAGGTCAATACACGAGTGAAGGGGAACTGCCTCGCTATAACGTCTAGAGAAATGACCTGGGGCCAGATTCACGAAGCAGTTACGCAGCACTTAGAACCTGTACATCTTTTCTCAATCTTTAGCGGCGTTGTTTACAATTATTATACAGTTAACGAGCTCCGAAGCACCAGGAGGCTGTTTATAACAATAACAACACTTGAATGGGAAGTTTTCATGCTTGTAAACTGTTTAATAAATGTAACCAAAGCCGTCAAAGATTGAGAAAAGATGTACACGTTCGTAAGTACTTGCGTAACTGCTTCGTGAATCTGGCCCTGTGGGAGTGGACATAACACCAACCTAACTCCGGAAGCTCATATAAATAGAATAACGTCAGCCGCATACTCCACTCTGGCTAAAGTCAGAACATCCTTAGGAACTTTAATGAGGCATTTAGATAGCTGTACACCACCTACGTGAGACCAATTTTGGAGTATGAAGCCTGATCATAGTGCCATGTGTGTGTGTGTTTAGTTTTCTTCTAAAAGAAACACATAAGGAAACTCGAAAGATTAAGAGTAGTGGGAAAAATGGAATGAACTAATGAATGAAATGAATGAATTGTGCTGTAGAAGTAAACACCATTCATAATTTTAAAAGTAGATATGATATAGAAATAGGTCCGGAGTTATTGGGACCTAAAAATGCAGGATCCAAGAGCTAATGCTCGATCCTGCAGGCACAATAGGTGAGCTCGCACACGCCCACTTTCCTAAGCAGCAGTCGTCTAGTGGGGACGTATTAACCGGGTGATCTACGAGTCTGTGATGGCTGGCTGGTTACTTTGCATGGTAACAAGTTTACCTGGGCACAGTACCGTGAGGGGTACTGTGAGGTCTTCACGGTAGATGGACCGGACTTTATTTTGTTGACTATTACACATGGGGTTCTGTTAGTCAGGAAGTTGTTGATCAATCTGCCTATTTTCCGATAATTCCTTTGAACGCATTTTGTTGTGCAATAACACCATCTTGAGGTTACCTTGAGTGATTTAGGGGCTTAGCGTCCTCGCGGCCCGGTCCCTCGACCAGGCCTCCTTTTTGTTACACACCCCCCAGGAAGCAGCTTCCGCAGCAGCTGTCTAACTCCCAGGTACCTATTTACTGCTAGGATAACAGGAGAATCGGGTGAAAGAAACAGTTTGCCCATTTGTCTCTGCCTCCACCGGGGATCGAACCCGGAACCTCAGACTACGAATCCGATAGCGCTGTCACTCAGCTGTAAGGCGCCCTATGGTCGCCCATGGCCACATTTGTCATTTGTCTGTGTAAATTACATCAACGTTTGGTTGTCTGGTTGACATCTTCAAGAGGAAACTGGACTGTTTCCTAAGAGAAGTGCTGGACCAACCGGTCTGTGGTAGGTATGGTGGCCTGCGGGCCGCTCCAGCAACAGCCTGGTGGACCAAACTCTCGCAAGTCGGAGCCTGGCCTCGGCCGGTTGGGGAGTAGAAGAACTCCCAGAACCCCATCAAGACAGGTATCAAGCAGTCTCTTCCATGGCATCTATGCCATGTCATAGTGGTCCAGCAACGTGACAGGCAAGAGCGCCCTGTCCTCGAACCGGTGTTGTCGGAACCTGTACTGAACCTGTCGTACTCTACCTCCGGTCTCCAACTCTACTTCAACAACCTCATTATATCTTCCCTACCTCCTCTACCTGGCATTTTACCTCGTCTACCTGGTATTACACCGCATCTACCTGGCAGTACACCACATCTACCTGGCAGTACACCACATCTACCTGGCAGTACACCACATCTACCTGGCAGTACACCACATCTACCAGGTATTGCACGTCTGCCATGTGACGTTTAAGGATCATTTTCTTAGGGTTATGTAATGAGTGACGTCAGTGAACGGGGTATTGTCTTAACTGATGACGTCACAGTGCCAAATAGTGCCTGATTTTGACTGCCTGTTTGTGCTGAGCTGTTTGTGTGCACGGTACCCTACTAGTTCCCCCTGGAACACAACTTGTCAAATGCTTTACAACCAGGGCCCAAAATGCTGCTGGCCGAAGTGAGGCGAATAGTCATGGATCGGTGCCCAGTCAATCCTCCTGCCCAGGACTTGAACCCGAACCCGGTTAACTCGAGTCGAATGTTTCTGTAACACAACACTTTATATACGATTCAACACCTTGGTGACGGCTGG
Source organism: Procambarus virginalis (assembly GCA_020271785.1). Classification (NCBI taxonomy): domain Eukaryota; kingdom Metazoa; phylum Arthropoda; class Malacostraca; order Decapoda; family Cambaridae; genus Procambarus; species Procambarus virginalis. Next base: position 12,329 of record WNGS01060342.1, read on the forward strand.
GGGGGGGGTATTTTTCCATGTTCACTAAATGTGTGTACG
>WNGS01060343.1:0-10899 GCA_020271785.1 Procambarus virginalis
AACACCTGCTCCCAAGTATGATTAAATCCTTCACCACCAATATGACTCTGCAAGTCAACACCAAGATGACTCTGAAAGCCAACACCACACTTGAGTGGAACATACACTTTGTTCACTCCTCTTGCATCAAAATAAACTGGATCTGAATATAGAGACACTGCTCTAGTATAACTCACCACTTCCTCAGAACAACCGGATGCACAACCTACTTGAGTAAACTCTCTCTGCTCAACCACAAGGCTGGACAAAGATGTCCCACAGTCCATTACTTCACAAGAGAATGGCTCCTGCAGAATAAAAGTAGATTTCAACATTCTACACACACTCTGACTCAATTTACACAATGAGAAATACTTACTCCACATGGAATAAGAATCACAACCCACAACTCTCTGCAACTTAGATCCGAATGAAACTTACTACTCTCAATGGTTTTACCAAAATTTCCTCCCATGACATCTGGAGCTGCTTGGAGTACTGTCTGTTCACAATCAATAACACTACCAAGCGGGGTCACAGCCTCACAGACAACTGAAGAGGGAGGCTCAATGGGTCTCCATCTACTCGACAGAAGCTGATCCTCTGGTTGATTTCCCACACTCTCAGAACTGGATCTACAGTACAGACTGTCTCCTTGCTTCTCTCTGAAATCTTAGGGTCAGTTCTACTCAATGCACATAAATTAAAGGAATCTGAAGCGAGCGGGCAAGTAACAGGTAATTTGACCTCCTCCCCTATACTATCAACTTGACTAGGGTGAGGCGGGGCCTCTACAACAGACTTACTCTCGACAACTGATTCTAAACTTGGAGTGAGCGGGAATACTTCTGCCAACCCGACATCTTGTCTTAAACCATTCACTTGGCTAGAATACAACAGAGTCGTGGCTTTTAAGTTTCTCTCAACTCCTGGCACAACGTTCGTAGTGAGCGGGCAAGACACTGGTACATGGACATCCTTTCCCAATTTATTGGAATAAAGCAGAGTCATAGCATCAGGCTTACTCTCAACAACTAAATCGGCCACACAGGAATCTGGAACAACCACATCCCACTTCTCCACTGAAGGGGTACTGGTTACTGGAACAAATGCTTGAGTAACATCAGAACTGACAACTGGATTTATAATAGTACTGACATCAGCACAGGTAGGATGGACAACACCATCTACTACAACAGGTTCGTTCATAGAACTAACTTCAGCACAGGCAGAATAAACATGATCTGCAACTGGCTGTTTATACAAACTGGGATTAATCTCACCCACAACATGATTTATGGCCACATCATTACCCAATATAACATCCACACCTGGGATGGGCAACTGTGTACAAACACCCACAGTGCATAAACTAGGAGCAATGGTGGATCTTAAAGTAACATCTATCAGAGGTACAGTTTGACATCCTGCAACACTCTGAAGAACAACATCATTTCCAGTATCTCTTTTCAACATTAGAAAGTATACTAGCAGAAATTAAGGTTTGGGAAGCACCAGTATCACGAAGAATATTCACCAGCTTCCACTTCCCATCAACACACAAAACTTCACCTGAAGACATATATGGTGAATACTGTTTCACCCAATTGGGGTTTACAGTTACATGTTTATTAGTAAATTTATTTTGCACACCTCTACAATAAATGAGACCAGTTGGTCGTAACTCAGGGTGCAAGATAAAACAGGAATTAATTCCATGGCCTTTTTTCTTACAATGGGAACAGGACCTTACAGTGGACACACCTGTAGAACCAACTGTAGGTTTAGAATTAACCTTATTAATATTTGACATTCCTGACAATGAAGTAGCAGGATTAGGTTTTGTAAGAAAAGAGCTCATGGGAGTAACTGGAGCACTAGGACTGGAGGGATTCTGATAAGGAGTTCTGTGAGCATTATGATTTACTTTACGATTAAACTTAGGTGAAGTGGCCGTAAATTGGGCCTTAGTCAACAACTCATGCTCATCAGCGAGCTTTGACAGCTCATAAATGTGTTACATTCTTTTGTTCTGCCATATAAGTAGATAATTTGTCTGGGAGACAAGACAATACTTCTTCCATGATAAGAAGATTCTTTAAAGCATCAAAATCTGTTACTGAAAGTGACTTTAACCATCTGTTGCAATAGTTCGTCTTTTGACGAGTAAAATCAGCTATTGTCTGATCACTTAACCTCCTTAAGTTTCTAAATTTTGCCTGTGTGCCTCTGGATTTAATTGATAAGCATTTAAGATGCTTTTCTTTACAAATTCATAATCAAAACTATGAGCGTCAGGTAGGGATGTAAAAACCTCCTGACTACGCCCCTTAAATTGAGACTGCATAATTGCTACCCATTGATCCCTTGGCCAGTTCATACTGATGGCAATCTTATTAAAATGTGCAAAGAAAACCTCAGGATCCTCCTCATTAAACTTGGGTAATTCTATATATTTACTCATCCTTATGGGATTATTATCATTATTATTGAAACATTACTGAATTCCATGTCCAGCTGCCATACGCTGTGTTCAAGCCTATAGTTAGTGTCAGCCATCTGTTGTTGAATCTCTAATTGCTCCTTCTTGGTTGCTTCTAGTTGCAACTCCATTAAAACTCTCTGGTTTGTGCCGCAAGTTCTAAACGCCTAGTCTCAAGCTCCTCTGCTGAGCTTCAGCCTCTAATAATTTTTGTTGCTTTTGAGCCTCAATCTCTAATTGACGAGCTTCTAACTCAAGACGCTTTAACGCCATCTGATCACTCGACTCCTCTCGTAACACTTCCAGAATTTCTTCTCTAAATCTCCGTTTTCAACAAAATGCGTCACAATGACTTTCAGAATTTGTGCTTTAACCATTCTGTGTTGGCGGTCAAATCCAATCGATTTGCCATGTCTACTAACTCAGACTTTTTTAGGTTTTTAAGTCCCTCAAAGTTTGGTTGAGCCAACAACGACGACACTTGATCCTCCATCGTGACTAACACTTGGCACTTGATTCACAACAATAATAATAAACACACTGGCACTGCACTTCACTTCACTGTAAAATTTTCACCACACTGAAAATTCGCTTGGCCTCACTGCACAAACAAAAGTTATAGGATGACTTACCTCAAAATCGTGAAACGTTGTTACTTGACACACAGGAAGGCTTGCATGGCACATGGAATAGTTAATAGCAGAAAACACACAAGACACTGGTACCTAGGAAGGCAAGGTTAGATTAGCACAGTTAAGTTTAAGTGGGAAAAATATCTCCCGGCACAGGCCCCCATAACTATGTAACCAGATCGTTCATCACGGCTCGAAACCTGTACAGCAGCAAGAACTGTAATCTAGGGACATGACAAAATTGCTGTAATATATAGTGGGTCACCAGTGTAATCACATGATTGGCACAAGCAATAATAAAGTATTTCTCCCTTAGGACTGAAGAAATATACATATAAATTATAATATATTTTCAAGATAAATCTAAATAATATGTACTTACAGATGATCACAATATTTCACTTATTACAATAACAATAAGACTGTCTCTCCCAGAACAAAATACTACTAAAAGCTAGAAAACAAAAGACACAGACTTAGCCTCCATGTTACGTCCCCGAGTAGCCAGCCAGCAACTGACTGCCGTGGGCTACCCAACCCACATGTCCTCTTCCCCCTCCGCTCAAACGGATGAGGGTTAGAAAACAATAACTTTTTAATAAATGAGACTAAATCAACCACCACTGGTTCTCAAAATACATGTAGAATAAAATTAACATAATAGGTATTTCCCAAAATTAATAAGTACAATGCTAACTGCGTAATTACTGTATACACGTAATTTATGAATATAAATATTGTGACACCTGAAACACTAAACTGAACAGGTCCAGCAAACTCTCGTTCCCGAATCGAACAGGTCAAATACATGAGGAGACGCCACCGCTCCTATACCCCTTGACATTGCCAACACACACGATGAATATAATACATATACACATATACAGTTAATATCATGAAAGTTTATATAAATTTATTACGTAGCCAGCTATGGGTACGTAACAGGGCTTCCAGTGTGGGTAGAGAGCAGGGCTCAGTGTGGGTTAGAGAGAGGGCTTCAGTGTGGGTTAGAGAGGAGAGCTTCGTGTGGGTTAGAGAGGAGAGCTTTCAGTGTGGGTTAGAGAGGAGAGCTTCAGTGTGGGTTAGAGAGAGAGCTTCAGTGTGGGTTAGAGAGGAGAGCTTCAGTGTGGGTTAGAGAGGAGAGCTTCAGTGTGGGTTAGAGAGGAGAGCTTCAGTGTGGGTTAGAGAGGAGAGCTTCAGTGTGGTTAGAGAGGAGAGCTTCAGTGTGGGTTAGAGAGGAGAGCTTCAGTGTGGGTTAGAGAGGAGAGCTTCAGTGTGGTTAGAGAGCAGGCTTCAGTGTGGGTTAGAGAGCAGGGCTTCAGTGTGGGTTAGAGAGGAGAGCTTCAGTGTGGGTTAGAGAGGAGAGCTTCAGTGTGGGTTAGAGAGGGAGAGCTTCAGTGTGGGTTAGAAAGGAGAGCTTCAGTGGGGTTAGAGAGGAGAGCTTCAGTGTGGGTTAGAGAGGAGAGCTTCAGTGTGGTGTTTGAAAACATAGCTTCAGTGTGGGTTGGTTAGAGAGCAAAGCGTCAGTAAGGGGCATTTAACAGTTGAAGACAATAGGCCTTCTTCGCATGCTAACAGCCATCTAAGGACCTCCGCCCCGCACTAGTGAATCTGTCTTACCTATTGGCGGCCCCAACACACACACAATGTGTCCTCTCTATCAACATTATACCGCCGCTCCACATGCAATTAACTGGTGTAGTTTGGTAATGGTTGGTTGCTGTACTGTGATCGCTGCTTCTCCCCCTGGTGATGGTGGCTCTCCGCCAGACCACTCATATAGACGGACAACACCTCACTCGCTGTGCTGTGGCCGCTCCAGCTCACACAAGGTGCCGCTCACATATACTGAAACGTGAAAGGCGCGCGCCGTAGACTTTCACACATTGCTTCTCATTCGCTCACTTTCCCCAGTCAATATTCCCAGAAATTATATATGCGCCAATTATAATTAACTCAGTGTGTCAATTTTAAGTTCGTTATTTAAGAAAAACAATAATTTAGACATATTGAATAAACATTTTCACATCACAAAATTTTTATAATGCCAATTAACTTTTGTATAAGTAGGAGGAAACAGTAATTGTTATCTTCTCGTTGTAAAATACTGGGTTATTTACTACCTTCCTGAACTCTAACTCTACTCAGTACTACAAGTATACTTTATAGTTCGTTGAGGTCACCTTAATAACCCTCTATTAAACATAGGTAAATCATAGGCTAACAATACCAAGTAAATGATAATTCAGGCATATACACACACATTTTATATATATATATATATATAATATATATAATATATATATATATATATATATAATATAATATATATATATATTTAATATATATATATTATTATATATATATATATATATATATATATATATATATATATATATATATATATATATGTATATATGTCGTACCTAGTAGCCAGAACGCACTTCTCAGCCTACTATGCAAGCCCGATTTGCCTAATAAGCCAAGTTTTCATGAATTAATTTTTTCGACTACCTAACCTACCTAACCTAACCTAACTTTTTCGGCTAACTAACCTATAAAGATAGGTTAGGTTAGGTTAGGTAGGGTTGGTTAGGTTCGGTCATATATCTACGTTAATTTTAACTCCAATAAAAAATAATTGAACTCATACATAATGAAATGGGTAGCTTTATCATTTCATAAGAAAAAAATTGAGAAAATATATTAATTCATGAAAACTTGGCTTATAGGCAAATCGGGCTTGCATAGTAGGCTGAGAAGTGCGTTCTGGCTACTAGGTACGACATATATATATATATATATATATATATATATATTATATATATATATATATATATTGTGACGGTGTTCCCCCCCTTCTAATTCTCCCACGCCTGCTGTAAGAGTCATGTCCACTATTCCCGAGCGTTCTCTACATTGCAGGCAACAATTGAACATATGTGGGAGAGAACAGTATTCTCGAAGAGCCGAGAAATTGCGAAAATGTAGCATTTTGGCCTGTGGGATAGGCCCTTTAGGGAGCCAATATGGCGCTGGCAAGTCTGTCTTCCGCCAAAACTGTGTGACGTCAGTGGCGCCAGATTGGTCACCGTCAGCGACATGGCACTGGGAGCCAATGAAACCAACTTTGGGAAAAAGTGACGTCACATAGGCATAGGGGGTCCGCCCGTGTTGGCGCCAGGCGACATCAGTCTTTCACGACACGTCCGAGAGGTAGGACGCGCGATCGGTCATCCTGTCAGAGTGACGGATTTACCGAACTCCGGTGGATTTAAGCGTCTCCAGTTGTTGGCACGTACTCTGTGAGGTCTTCCTGCAACCCATAGTGGCTCAGATAAGGAATTGACAGAATATTGAGCAACAAGTGCTCAGGGGACAGGTGCGTTGCAAGAAGTGGGCCGGGCATCGATGTGTGAGTCGTCGTTGGCAGTTCACCAGTATAAGAGGCAGCTTAGTGGCCGGGCCCACCCACCGTGAGTGAACCGGGTTGACAGCCTTGTCAACCAGGTTGAACGTGTGATCGACGATCCTGTCAAGTTTGACAGTAACCCCACCTTCGTGGAACCCTACGAGTCAACAGTGGATGCAAGCACGTCGAGAAGTCTTCCCAAATACCTAGCGATATATCTAGACGACGAGGGAATTGACAGTGTTGTGAGCTTCAAGAGCTCTGAAGTCGGGTGCTGTGCGTGTGAAGCTTAAGCGCATCGTCTGGTACGGCTGGTAACTTCACCGTGACTTCGTAGTGGTGAGAGACAGTTCCTCTAGGAGAACAGTGACAAGAACTAATTGGGAAACGTACGACGACGCCGAGACGTAGGCTGGCTGCCGTAGTTGGGAGGAAAGTTGACGGCCAGGAGACCGACTTCAACCCAGCGACGTACTGTAGGGAAGAAGCACGGACCTGCTGTGTACAGAAGCGGCGAGACGCGACATCCTAAGGTGTGGGGCTTGTGTTTCTGGATGAACGAGGCGAGAGCCTGGACCAGGAGCTACAACCCAACTGTCATCCTAGGATAGGTGAAGTAGGTGTTTACAGTTCCCTCCCATTTCCCCTTTAGTTAGCTATATATATATTCTTGTCAGGATATTTATATGTCGTGAGCAGTCTCACTTGAGTTTAAGTCACAGAGTGCACAGTATGTGGTGAGGCTACCCAGAGCGCTCACAGTATCATTTACATATATATCTATGTGTGGGGTGTGTGCAAGCACCGAGATTCATCAGAGAATGTACTGTGACTATTATTATTGATCTGTGATTATTATTATTATATATATTGGTAGTGAACCAGATATTGGTGTATTGAACTCTATATAATCTATTGATATAATGCCTGGATTGATCTATATAAACTATTGATATAAATGCCTGTGGATTGATCTCTATAATCTATCAATATAAATGCCCGTGTGTTGATCTCCATAATCTATCGATATAAATGCCTGTGTGTTGATCTCTAGATATAGATTGATATATATATGCCTGAAGTTTGATTAATGATTTATATATGCATGATTGTGTGCTGAATAATATCATATGCGTGAAGTGATTGCCAGTGATCTCTGTGAGAGGAAGTATAAATATAAAAGAAAAGTTCAGTGATCAAGTGAGTGCATTCACAATAAATATTATTAAGATAGAGTAATCTTGTGGTACAGTGAAAAGTCACTGTGAGAGTATTGTGAATATAGATGTGTGGTCGTGAGGCCAGTGAATCATAAGTAAACCCTGTGAACGTTGAATAGTGTTTTGGATTCACACTGTCTTATTAGTATGCCCTTATGCCTGTTAAAGTGAGTGGGCTTCTCAGGACCCTCACGTCCTTCATTTGCCTCTCGAATCAATTTTGGGAATTCTGCCTGCTGCGTCTCCTCGAGCCTAGTGCGGTCCACCCCCAGAGAACTGGTGAGGGTCACCTGTACCTCACCTTCTGGGCTGCCTTCGCCCCTCCATCGTTCTTCGGGTTCCATAACGAGGTGATCAATTCCAAGGCCGGCGGACGTCTCCTCGGTCGGCCTTATCAGATCCACTGTCCCTCCTTGTTCTTCGCGCTGCCTGGGAATCATAGCACAGACAGGGAACGCCTCCATGGCGGTTCCTTTCTCGTCCCCATAGGCGTCGAACATTTCGCCTTTCTTCTCGAAGTGCTCCAAGCGCTCCTCGCCCTTCACGAGGTTCGGCATGACGCGTCCTCCACATGCGTCATTCCCAAAAGGACACTGTGCCTCCCTCGTGGGCATCGTCGCACCGACCCCCACTACTAGGGTTGGCATCCATAAACAGAACTCAGGATTACCTGGTGTAGGGGCTCTGCACTGTGCTGCTCCTCCCACAGTGGTCACACTGGCCTCACCTCCACAGGTATTCTCGTGACACTCAGGGAAAAAGGGTTCTGCTCACAGGGGTAAATTCCGCCCCAGTATCTCTCAGCGTCGTTACCGGGATGGGGTCTGCGTCCCCCCACCTTACAGTCCCTCACGCACGAGAACGGGTTAGCACTCACTTCTTCCTAAGTACCGGTCCATCCCGCACTCCTTCGGCTAACTTGTCCTCTACCCGCACAAAAGCAACCGTAACCCCCGCTGCTTTAGGAAGTCTACATTTCGCGTGCCATGTGTCCTATAACCAGCACGTTGAACACGGATCCTTCTCCTCCGCGGACTCCTCTTGCGCCTTCCAAAGACTCGTGCTCAGCATCTCCAGGCCGTGACGATAACAGGATCTCTTGAGCTCTCCCTCGGTGACTTCTTCGCCGGTTCCACAGCACTCTTTTGTCCTCTGCCGTCTCCACTTGAGGGGTAGGACCTGGAGAACTCGGTCCCGTCCTCCAACCGCCCGACCTTCTATTACTCCTCACATAGCTGGAGAATGTGGAGCGATCGGTGCTGTCCCCTCTCGACATGACGTAAAGCTTCCTCTAGCATGTCTGCTCGATCGGCTGCGGCTCTGGGGTCCTTGATGTCCGCTTCCTTTACTCACACCCTAATCTCGGGAGAGAGCACGGACATAAATTTTTCCATGCCCATTAGCCTCTTGATCTGTTCAGCCGATCTTGCTCCTTCCGACCCCAGCCATTCAAGAGTTTCCTCTCCATGTCCCTCGCCGTCTCCGCATACGATTTTCCTGGCGATCGGGTACATTCTCTGACCCTTTTCCTATAGCACTCCCGGCGTTCAGCTTGAACGAAAGGAGCACGGCCCGTTTTACTGCATCATAGTTGTACATTCCTGGAGGTCGAGCATGTTATAGGCTTCACGAGCTTCACCAGTGAGCATTCCTTGAACTAGCTCCGCCCACTCTGCCCCGGCCACTTCTTCAATGTAGCGACCCTCTCGAAATGCTCGAAGAAGCCCTCAGCCTCATTAGGCACGAAGACGAGCAAATCCTCTCTCTCACTCGGCGGTCTTCCTTGCTGTGTGGTGGTGGGCATTTGGAACTAGTCCTAGCTCAGCTCGTTTCAGCTAATCTCCTTGTTCGCTTCAACCTTCTGCAGCTTCGTCCTAGCTTCTATTCCGCGCTCCTTCAGCTGTTTTCCTCTTTCTGCTTCTTCCGTTGCCTGCTGTGCCTCTCGTCTCTTCTCTGCGCAGCTGTGACTCTGGTTTGCACTCTTCCTTGCGCAGCTGTACCTCTTCACGCCTCAGCTGAGCTTCTCTCTCTTCCCTGCGCATCTGTGCTTCTCTCTCTTCTTCCTGGCGCCTCAGCTGTGCATCTCATTCTTCTCTGCGCAGCTGTGCGTGTGCCTCTCATTCTTCTCGGCGCAGCTGTGCTTTCTATCTGCAGCTTCATTATTTCTAGATTGATAACTGCCTGCTGCACTGGATCCCCGGCTGCTGCCACCGGTACTCAAGCTCTCTCCTCCACTGGCAGGTGTCTGTGGCCGTTCCTCTCATAAGGCTTCATCACGTGCCTTGAGCTGTGCCATGATCTCAAGTCTCCTTTCTCCCACTTAGGAAGCTCTCAACTTGATCCCAAATGGTCGGCGATCGTCTGCAACTGTGCCTTGGTGCTCTCCTCCAGTACTTGCTCGTTTCTCGTGTCTATAAACCTGGCTACTTTATCACCCTCCATCTTGTGACAATGAGTGAAAACTAGGCCTGATATTTAATACCAATTATCACCTTGATCTTGCTCTTGATTCCTGGCAAGGTCGCCAATGTCGGGGTTTCACGGTGTTCTCGTAATACAAGGGTCAACGCAACAGTAGACTGGATCTCCTTTCCTGGTGGGTGCTCCAACAATAACCCTTACTCACCGTCGTTCGGCGGGTCTTCCTCAATCCTCTAGGCTCACTGCTGGGCCTCGGGGAGTATCCCAGTCGATCTCACAACCGGCCTTAGATTTGTAAGAGAGTGGGAGCACAGATCGTTCCCTCAACTGTGGCCCTCCCGACACCGAAACTCTTATACAGCCTTCAAGGTCGCAAACTGGTTTTTGTTTTGGTGTCCAGTAACACTGCTGTGGTCAGGTGTAATTGGTGCAAGAGCAAATTCCAATAATGTGGTATCAGGCAGGTCACTCTACTTTATATCATAAACACGGCTCAAGATAAATGGAGGGGATGATATCAAACACCAAAGAGTTTTGGTATTTTACTAAAAGGCCAACGAGTAATATATATATGCACCAATGTATCAGAATTAATATATGGCAATCGCTCCATTCATTGCATAATAATCTAGAGCGCACCATATGGTAACGTCGGCATGTGTCACCTGTCAGACTCAGCTGGCCGAGACCCTCGCTATCGTGGGAACAGACTAGTACTTGTTTCTAATGTCACGATCCCCGTTTATTTACTTT
>WNGS01060346.1:0-11280 GCA_020271785.1 Procambarus virginalis
CAATGTCACACAAAATAATTAAATCAAATGAAAATATATCGAAATCTATGAAAATTCCATTTTTCAACGAAATCAGAAACATTGAAATGCAATCATAACATATTTAGTATTGCATGTGCTGCTCCTATGTGCAACAGATGGCGCTGTTTCTTAAAAAAAATGTTTTTACCTGTCACAAGTGTTGCATCTATATAGTAGGTATATAAAAACGTGCGTATTAGAATGGAACGTTATGTCAAAACTTCAAAGCAATCGGTGAAGAACTTTCAGAGATTAGCGATTTTGAACAAATGAACATTTACATTTTTATTTATACAGATAGACATATATATTGTGCGCATTTGTCTGCATAAAGTTAACATGGCTACAGGAGAATGACAGTAAAGGAAGCACTGGAGGAAATTATACAGAATGTTTTGGAGAAGAGAAATACGTGGAATAACAATGTGATAGAAGACGAGAAGCTGGAGGAAGGGAGAGACAAGGAAGACTCTTACGTGTGAAGAAGAGAGGGGATGAAGAAGCAGAGTTCCATCAACGTAGCCAGGGACAGTGTGAGCCAGGTTACTGGTAGGTGACAGTGACCAGGGACAGTGTGAGCCAGGTTACTGGTAGGTGACGGTGACCAGGGACAGTGTGAGCCAGGTTACTGGTAGGTGACGGTGACCAGGGACAGTGTGAGCCAGGTTACTGGTAGGTGACGGTGACCAGGGACAGTGTGGACCAGGTTACGGGTAGGTGACTGTCACCAGGGACAGTGTGGACCAGGTTACTGGTAGGTGACGGTGACCAGGGACAGTGTGAGCCAGGTTACTGGTAGGTGACGGTGACCAGGGACAGTGTGAGCCAGGTTACTGGTAGGTGACGGTGACCAGGGACAGTGTGGACCAGGTTACGGGTAGGTGACTGTCACCAGGGACAGTGTGGTACAGGTTACTGGTAGGTGACGGTGACCAGGGACAGTGTGAACCAGGTTACTGGTAGGTGACGGTGACCAGGGACAGTGTGGACCAGGTTACTGGTAGGTGACGGTGACCAGGGACAGTGTGGACCAGGTTACGGGTAGGTGACTGTCACTAGGGACAGTGTGGACCAGGTTACGGGTAGGTGACGGTGACCAGGGACAGTGTGGACCAGGTTACGGTAGGTGACGGTGACCAGGGACAGTGTGGACCAGGTTACGGGTAGGTGACTGTTGTTACGTACCCCTATTGGATACTATATAAATATAAATAAGTACTATTTCCATGCATCATTACTTGTATGGACATATATATCCTTAATTGAATGTATATTATATTATTACTTGTATGCTTATATCAGTACTTGTATGTTCTTGTATGGTTATATCATTGCTTGTATGTGCTTATATGTTATATTGTGGTGGTGATCCGTGGGCGGACCAAACCGTGGGAAACCGTTATTATAGTTTTTTTGTGTGTCAGCTTCCCGTGAGAAAGTTAGTTTTGTGATGATCACTTGTTGGCAAGACTGCGGGAAACCATTATTATTGTCCACCAAGACGGCAATAGTTGTGGGATATTAATTCCTGCCATGTTGGCAGTGTGACAACACATTCTATTATTTTATAAATATGTATCTATTATATTAGTAACTACATTATTTCTGTTTATACATGTAAATCTGATCATTCCTTAATTTAGTTAAGTAATTCCCATTATATGCCTCCATGTAAGTAAGATTTATATTAAGTAAAAACTGTCAATTAAAATGTTGTGCAGAAGCAACATCGGCTCCTGCCGTGAGAACATTATTCAGTAACTGTTTGGACACTGGAAGGATCACATCTAGGAGTAAAGTCTGTACCATTATATCTATTCTGTTCTGTTGTAATATGTTAGTCTGTGGAGACATAATTTATTTTGATTTACATGTGATTTCCTATTTGTTGATATACCAATAATATTGATAATTAACTTAAGTATATTTATAATATATATTTAATTTTAATTGCATAATTTCTTAGTCCTAAAGGGTGATTAATTTTAATTATTGCCTGTACAACCATGGGATTATACTGGTTGGTTGATACCTGGTTGATGGGGTTCTGGGAGTTCTTCTACTCCCCAAGCCCGGCCCGAGGCCAGGCTTGACTTGTGAGAGTTTGGTCCACTAGGCTGTTGCTTGGAGCGGCCCGCAGGCCCACATACCCACCACAGCCCGGCTGGTCCGGAACTCCTTGGAGGAATAAATCTAGTTTCCTCTTGAAGATGTCCACGGTTGTTCCGGCAATATTTCTTATGCTTGCTGGGAGGACGTTGAACAACCGCGGACCTCTGATGTTTATACAGTGTTCTCTGATTGTGCCTATGGCACCCTGCTCTTCACTGGTTCTATTCTGCATTTTCTTCCATATCGTTCACTCCAGTACGTTGTTATTTTACTGTGTAGATTTGGGACCTGGCCCTCCAGTATCTTCCAGGTGTATATTATTTGATATCTCTCTCGTCTTCTTTCTAGTGAGTACATTTGGAGAGCTTTGAGACGATCCCAATAATTTAGGTGCTTTATCGCGTCTATACGTGCTGTATATGTTCTCTGTATTCCCTCTATTTCAGCAATCTCTCCTGCTCTGAAGGGGGAAGTGAGTACTGAACAGTACTCAAGACGGGACAGCACAAGTGACTTGAAGAGTACAAGCATTGTGATGGGATCCCTGGATTTGAAAGTTCTCGTAATCCATCCTATCATTTTTCTGGCTGTCGCAATATTTGCTTGGTTATGCTCCCTAAACGTTAGGTCGTCAGACATCATTATTCCCAAATCCTTTACATGCTGTTTTCCTACTATGGGCACATTTGATTGTGTTTTGTACTCTGTATTATGTTTAAGGTCCTCATTTTTACCGTACCTGAGTACCTGGAATTTATCACTGTTAAACATCATGTTATTTTCTGATGCCCAGTCGAAAACTTTATTAATATCAGCTTGAAGTTTTTCAATGTCTTCAGCCGAGGTAATTTTCATACTGATTTTTGTGTCATCTGCAAAGGATGATACGAAGCTGTGACTTGTATTTTTGTCTATATCTGATATGAGAATAAGGAAAAGCAGCGGTGCAAGGACTGTACCCTGAGGTACAGAGCTTTTAACTGCACTTGGACTAGATTTTATATGGTTGACCGTTACTCGCTGAGTCCTGTTTGACAGAAAACTGAGTATCCAGCGTCCTACTTTACCGGTTATTCCCATTGACTTCATTTTGTGTGCTATCACGCCATGGTCACATTTATCGAAAGCCTTTGCGAAGTCCGTGTATATCACATCAGCATTCTGTTTTTCTTCTAATGCCTCAGTGACTTTATCGTAGTGCTCAAGTAGCTGTGAGAGGCACGATCTTCCCGCTCGAAATCCATGTTGGCCTGGGTTGTGAAGGTCATTGGTCTCCATGAAATTGGTGACCTGACTCCTAATCACTCTCTCAAATACTTTTATTATGTGCGATGTTAGTGCAACTGGTCTATAATTCTTTGCCAATGCTTTGCTCCCTCCCTTGTGTAGAGGGGCTATGTCTGCTACTTTAAGTGCATCTGGTATCTCTCCCGTGTCCAAGCTCTTCCTCCACACTATACTGAGTGCCTGTGCTACCGGCACTTTGCATTTCTTTATAAATATTGAATTCCATGAGTCTGGACCTGGGGCCGAGTGCATGGGCATGTTTTCAATTTCTCTTTCAAAATTTAGTGCGCTCGTGTTGATATCAGTTATATTTACAGGGGTTTGGATATCACGCATAAAGAAATTGTCTGGATCTTCTACTTTCATGTTGTTTATTGGAGTGCTAAACATGTCCTCATACTGCTTTTTTAGGATTTCACTAATTTCTTTGTCATCCTCCGTGTATGAACCTTCACTTGTACGAATAGGTCCAATACTGGCAGTAGTTTTTGCTTTTGATTTCGCATATGTGAAGAAGTATTTTGGATTTTTCTTTATTTCCTGAATTGCTTTCTGTTCTAACTGCCTTTCTTCAGTTTCATATGAGTGTTTCAATTTCCGCTCGATTTCTTCAATCTCCCTATTTAAATTATTCCTTCTTTGACGGGAAATTCGTGTCTGCATAAGCAGTTCCGTTATTCTTTTCCTGCGTTTATAGTGTCTTCTGCGTTCTCTTTCTACGTTGGATCTCTTTCTGGCTTTCCTCAAAGGAACATGTTTCAGACAGACTTGATACGCTTCCGAAGTCAGTTTTTCTATTCCTTCTGTAGGACTTTTATTACTTAAAACAGTTTCCCATGGAATGTTTTTAAGTTCCCTGTTTATTATCTCCCAGTCTATCCTTTTATTATTAAAATTGAATTTACTGAATAGCCCCTCTCGCTTTATCAACGTTTTAGGTCTATTCTGAGTATTGATGGTAGTTTGCACTTCAATGAGCTTGTGATCTGAATATGTGGTATCTGATATCGTAATGTCTCTGATAATGTCTTCATTGTTCGTAAAGACCAGATCGAGAATATTTTTATTTCTCGTTGGCTCCGATATCTGCTGAGTGAGTGAAAATTTGTCACAGAATCTAAGTAGTTCTCTAATCTGTGGTTGGTTAGGTCCTGATAGATTCCCTGGTATAATATTATTGTTTGCTATTCTCCACCTGAGACTAGGCAAGTTGAAGTCACCTAAGAAGATAATATCAGGTATTGGGTTCTCCAAATTATCAAGGCTATTCTCTATTTTGTTTATCTGTTCTGTGAATTCCTCAGCCGTTGCATCTGGCGGTTTGTATATTAGAATAATCACTAAATTTATTTTCTCTATTTTTAATCCCAGTACCTCTACCACCTCATTTGTAACGTTTAGGAGCTCCGAGCACACAAGGTCTTCCCTAATATACAGACCCACTCCTCCATGTGACCTAATTTTCCTGTCACACCTGTATAGGTTATATCCTGGAATCCAGATCTCACTGTCCAAGAATTCCCCTGCATGGGTTTCTGTGAAAGCTCCAAATACTGCATTTGACTCCGTGAGGAGGCCATTTATGAACTGTACTTTATTGTTTGTTCTTGTTTTCAGTCCTTGTATGTTGGCAAAGATGAATGAGGTTACTCTGTTAGTGATAGTTTGACTGGGAGACTTTTGTGGCAAGCCCATTATGCGTGGACATATTGAGTTTGTTCTGACCAGTGCTGATTGTTGTAGGGCAGTTGCCTGTTGTAGTTGTGGTACCCTTTCGGTGTGTAGTTGTATCTGTAATTCTGGTATGCAAGTGGGTCTGGTGACCCACCTTGAGATTGCAGCATTGGTAAATGTCCCTAGACCACAAGATTTTGTTGCTGTACGGGTCACGAGCATTAATGAAAGGTTTGTAACAACTGTCACTAGAGACAGTGTGAGCCAGGTTACTGGTAGGTGAGTGACTCGGGTCAGTATGAGCCAGGGTAGGTAACAGTCACCTGGGTTAGTGTGGAGCAGGTACACTGTAGGTACAGACGATGAGTCTCAATAACGTAGCTGAAGAGTTGTCAACAAACCCCCTCATTTGAAAA
Organism: Procambarus virginalis; assembly: GCA_020271785.1. Taxonomy (NCBI): domain Eukaryota; kingdom Metazoa; phylum Arthropoda; class Malacostraca; order Decapoda; family Cambaridae; genus Procambarus; species Procambarus virginalis. Next base: position 5,511 of record WNGS01060346.1, read on the forward strand.
TGAAAAACCATGTGTAACTATGTGTATCATGTGTAACTTACCCTTCTCTTACTTATTTCTACGGCCTGCCTAGCACTCGCCAACCTGGTGTTCCTCTTCATCTTGTCATTTCTTCAAGGGGCTCTGTCGGATATCCTCTTCCGTCCTGGTTGGTTAAACTCTCACTCTTATTCTCGGTATTTTTTCTCCTGTCCACTACTGTCAATCTCTTGACTTCATCGAAAGGTTTCGCCTGCAGCCCGCTAGTAAGATGCTTAACCTTCATGTTCACTCTTTTTACTAATGTTCCCCCTGATGATGATCTTTCTTAGTATGTGACAGGGGGGCCTTCTTCATCTCCGGCTTCCTACTGATGTTTTCCTCGAACTCATGAGATTCTGTGTGCACTCTAACGCCTTCTCGTTCAATAGAAAATCTCGCAGAAGCGTCGCTATGGGTGCCCCTCTCCCCCCGTGTCCCTTGCTAATATCTACAAGGAATTCTTCGAAACTGTTCTGCTTCCGTCTATTGATATTAGTCCCTCTCTCTCTGGCTTCGTTATGTTGATGACATTTTTGGTCCAATGCCTCATGACCTTAGTCTTTTCCAGCCATTCCTCTCCTCTCTTAATCTGCCTCCTTCTATCATATACATAAATATGTACATATATATATATATATATATATATATATATATATATATATATATATATATATATATATATGTCGTACCTAGTAGCCAGAACGCACTTCTCAGCCTACTATGCAAGGCCCGATTTGCCTAATAAGCCAAGTTTCATGAATTAATTGTTTTTGACTACACTAACCTACCTAACCTAACCTAACCTAACTTTTTGGCTACCTAACCTAACCTAACCTATAAAGATAGGTTAGGTTAGGTTAGGTAGGGTTGGTTAGGTTCGGTCATATATCTACATTAATTTTAACTCTAATAAAAAACAATTGACCTCATACATAATGAAATGAGTAGCTTTATCATTTCATAAGAAAAAGATTTGAGAAAATATATTAATTCAGGAAAACTTGGCTTATTAGGCAAATCGGGCCTTGCATAATAGGCTGAGAAGTGCGTTCTGGCTACTAGGTACGACATATATATATATATATATATATATATATATATATATATATATATATATATATATATATATATATATATATATATATATGTCGAAATTTTCTCAATATTTCTAATGTTTCTTTTCACTGTCGATGGTAATTGAAAAATCAATTCTCCAAAATTCATTTTTATTTTTAGTCTGACGCGACACTTGAATGCGTTTCGTAATAACTTGTTACAAAGAACTAAAGTCTTTGAAAATGTAATAAGGTATTATGAAACGCGTTCAAGTGTCACGTCAGACTAGAAATAAAAATGAATTTTGGAGAATTGATTTTTCAATTACCATCAACAGTGAAAAGAAACATTAGAAATATTGAGAAAATTTCGACATATATATATATATATATATATATATATATATATATATGTCGAAATTTTCTCAATATTTCTAATGTTTCTTTTCACTGTTGATGGTAATTGAAAAATCAATTCTCCAAAATTCATATATATATATATATATATATATATATATATATATATATATATATATATATATATATATATATATATATATATATATATATATATATATATGAATTTTGGAGAATTGATTTTTCAATTACCATCGACAGTGAAAAGAAATATAAGAAATAATGAGGAAATTCGCGTTAGAATTATTAATCTTACTTTTTCGGTCATATTTAATAATATATGTTTACAGGAAAGACTTCTACCAAAATATACTAATATATATATATATATATATATATATATATATATATATATATATATATATATATATGCAAAGGACTATATGCAACTGAAAACTCACACCCCAGAAGTGACTCGAACTCATACTGCCAGGAGCAATGCAACTGGTATGTACAGGACGCCTTAATCATTAAGGATTAAGGCGTCCTGTCCATACCAGTTGCGTTGCTCCTGGCAGTATGGGTTCGAGTCACTTCTGGGGTGGAGTTTTCAGTTATATATAATATATATAATAAGTATTACTACACCTATTTACACTAGTGTCTCTTTCACTCAGGACACATAACATCGGCAGTGTTCATCAATCCCAGTGAATCCACTTTCCAGGTACACGTCATCCACACCTAATGGCAAACACCGATGAGTTCACCTTCCTCAACATGGGCCAGTCCACGCACACAATATCGTCATGAATGTGCCAATACCCCACCTCCACTCTCCAGATACACACTGGCAGTGTGTTTCAGCCACACACTGACAGGGGTCTCAAACAATGACATACAGGGGTAGCTAGCACCCTGTCTGAAGTTTCAAGCAGCTCGCTAGTAGCACTTCTTGACCGACACACCACTGTCGCCCCGTAACTCTTACTGGCCAATCCCGGGTATGTCGGTCCATACAAGACTGCACATCAGCAGCTAACACTCTGCTCTAACCGACGGCGGCCACTTAGTCTTCTCACAGGATCAGGTTAAGAGCTCAGGACTGCTCAAGGTGAACTGCCTGCCACGGTGTAATCGCCTGCTTACGTCACCTCTGTGAACATAAAATGACATTAATTAGACGGACAATACATTGGGTGACCATGTATCCATCCACCGGGGAATTAAAATTGTAACTTGTAGCCACAACCTAGAGGGCGTTGATCTCAATACGCCACCCACCAGAGGTCATCCACATCGACCTCTCCTTCTGACTGAGTCAGGAAACCGGGGCTGTACAGTGACTACCACCACCAACAGATGGCGTTGTCTACGTAGAACCCAATACTAGAGGAGCTGGAGTGCAGACCCATAGATGGCATTGAAATCGCCAGTCTGAACTCCAGTGACGGTGTCGATACCGTAACAGGCACACACAGGCAGGGTGACATCAGTAGCATATGGAACACTGACGGACATTACAGCATCGTTTAGAAATCTAAATCATGACTCTTTCAAGGCAATTTCCACATCTTTTGATAAACCAATACTGACATATTAAGCTCAGCCTGGAATCCACACCTTCTGAAGCTTAAAACTAAAATTTAAGATGTCAATTAGTTCAAGATAAAAGAGGAATAAGAATTAAGGGTAGTATGACAATTGTGGAATTCATATTGCCTTGAGTATGCAAAGGGTTGTGTATGAAAAAGATAGTGGAGGGGATTCATCCCTTTGTAATCTCAGTGCACAGGTCCTTAACTGTTGTTGCGTGCAAGTGGCGTGAGCATGCTCACTGTCACTGCTGTTGAGTGCAGGTGGGATGAGGGTGCTCATTATCCATGGCTATAGCACTATGTGACCGGCTCAGGGACACTACGGAGGCTCTCAGACGTCGCTTCTTGGAGCTGCTACACGAGGCAGAACACCATATTGAATACAGTCGTCAGCTGTGAGGAGTCAAGAGGTAATTTGGTGCCGTAGAGACGTGCTTGGTAGAGGTGCCAAGTCTGGGGAGTGCCTGAGTGTGCAGGTCACCCCCCCCCCCAGCGTCAGGTCACGTCTTCCTTGGCTTCTAGAAGATTCTCTCGCTCAACTGTCATGGGAAAGTTCCACTGGCCTTCGACCATCTCATTGGTTTACCTTCACACTGGGTACTCCCAAGAATACGACCTAACCAACTCGGCCATGACATGCTCAAAAGCTTGGGATTCAATTGAATCCTCTTAGAGTCCTGAGTTCCCATTGAAGCCTAAGCAGGACTTCACACATTGCCCCTAAACCATTACTGTGGTTTAAGAGTTCCACCTGCAACACTTTTCTTCAAATGCACAAAGAAATCCCACTAATGTATTGTATCAACGATAAAATCAGAAGAAAACATGATAAGGATTCCAACCAGCACATACTGAGTACTCCCAAATACTACTGATTTTCTAACTGATACATCACGTTATTATCATTTGTTGCGCATCTGAAAAGAATTGAGTTCAGTTCTGAACTGAATTCAGCAATGCAGAATTTGACAAAATCTTTAGTATGGAGTTAAGTCGCCACTTGATTGTGGATACTCGGCCCCGAGGGAGGATACCCGCCCCCCGAGGGAGGATACCCGCCCCCCGAGGGAGGATACCCGCCCCCCGAGGGAGGATACCCGCCCCCGAGGGAGGATACCCGCCCCCCGAGGGAGGATACTCGGCCCCCGAGGGAGGATACTCGCCCCCCGAGGGAGGATACCCGCCCCCCGAGGGAGGATACTCGGCCCCGAGGGAGGATACTCGGCCCCCGAGGGAGGATATTCGCCCCCCGAGGGAGGATACCCGCCCCCGAGGGAGGATACTCGCCCCCCGAGGGAGGATACCCGCCCCCCGAGGGAGGATACCCGCCCCCGAGGGAGGATACTCGGCCCCCGAGGGAGGATACTCGCCCCCCGAGGGAGGATACCCGCCCCCCGAGGGAGGATACTCGACCCTTGAGGGAAAACATTGCCATGTATAATAAAACATGTTTACTCAGGTCCATAAGAAGGATGAAAAGGCAAAGCTTTATATAACAGACAGGAACTGTAAACCTTGCAGTAAAAACGGAAGAATTCCTCTTGTCAATCATTACTAACCTCATACAGGTTCCCCCATTACGAGCAATAACACGTCTGCCTCCTCTCACAAGCTGAGGTGTACTAATGTATCAACACATGTACACTTTTGAAGATTGTGTATTCCAAAATGTATGTTACATTGGACACACCATGAATACTCTTCACTTAATATGCTAGGAGGAGGTATTAAGCAACATCATTCTTAACATAAGACCATCCTTAATTGCCAGGACACAGTGAAGGAAACCTCAAGGATCATACACCAACTTTCATAGGACGCTCTGTATGCTTGAGGCCGTGTATATTCGTGAGCTGACATCAATAATCAATATTCACGTGAATTCGACTTTAAGTATGAAATTGTTTGAAGACCCTCCACTGATGCAGAGGGAAGATATCACACTTGGTAGACAACTAATAGATGCAGTTTGGCAGTAATCACCTCACCCCATTTTTCAATGTCTCTATGTCAAGGAGGATAGGTGAATCGTAAGTTAAGATGAACCCACAATTATTAATGTCTGTTTCTGCATGTAAGGTTAGTGTACCTGTATTTCTAGGGCATAGTTTGCGCTCCTGAAGATGTCCATTGCTCATGAAACATCAAACAATAAAATGTTAAATGATCTAGTGTTTCACCATCCTAGTGATGGAAGAAGGTAATTTACGTGGAATAGTACGGTAGAAGGTAATTTACGTAAAACAGAATAGCGGGTTAAGTACTAGATACGCTAAGGTGTTAGAGCCCTGGCTGTATGGGTTCGAATCTTTCATGGGGAAGAGTTTTTGGCTGTATATTGGCTTGGGGACAATTAAAGCTTGTTCGCGTTTGTGTTACTCACGTGGCCCCAACATGCGAAGTGATTTGATGAAATATCTGTCCCTAAAATTGACCTCTGAGTGCTGTCAGGGTAGGGTTTAGGGTTTAGGGTTCAGGGTTAAAAGATTACACCACTACACCACAGTCTCCGTGGTGTAGTGGTAAGACACTCGCCTGGCGTTCCGCGAGCGCTATGTCATGGGTTCGTATCCTGGCCGGGGAGGATTTACTGGGCGCAATTCCTTAACTGTAGCCTCTGTTTAACGCAACAGTAAAATGTGTACTTGGATGAAAAAACGATTCTTCGCGGCGGGGATCGTATTCCAGGGACCTGCCCGAAACGCTACGCGTACTAGTGGCTGTACAAGAATGTAACAA
>WNGS01060347.1:0-12907 GCA_020271785.1 Procambarus virginalis
ACCAGGAGCGTGCGAAAGCGATAAAATGTTTTCACTATTTTCACTCTGGTCACCTCAATTTCGTCCTAGGTCTTTCATTTTGGTCTCAATGGGTCGCAATAAAATTCTCTAGAGGAACAATAGCATATAAAATAAAAAACCTGGTCACGCTCCAACGCCGACGAGTTGAAGACGGGCCACGTTAGCCGCGAGTGAGTGCCCAGACGCCTTCAGCTAAACTCCCAATTCCTGCCCACAAATGTTTGTACTATTGTGTGTGAACATGACATAGGCGTGTATTGGGAAGACATAGGCGCGCATTTTAAACCCGTCCCAAAAAAATAGGATAAAAACCTGATTTTTGGCGATTATTAAAGTGGATGACGCAATGCTGCGTCATGCCGGAAGCACCGCCAGTAAACGGATGACGCAATGCTGCGTCATGCCCGAGCGAAAGTGTTAATTACAGTTGTACTTAACTTATAGCTATATTGATATTTCAGTGTTATAAAACTAATAAAACAAAACTAAAATTTTTCAATAAATTATAAAGTAACTCAGGATATTTTCAAATTTTCTATAAAATCTCTATTATTTAATAAAAACTGGAAAAGAAATTCTTCATATTTAAAACTTGTGTATATAGATTGAACATGAAAACTTCCTCCTAAGATTCGAGTGTTTAACAGAAATGAGAATATATATGGGGAGGTAAATGTAACGGCACAAGTAAGTGTAATTATGTATTATTCCAAGCAGTCAGGAATTGTACTTAATACACTTAGTATTAAACCATACTGTCAATTTGGAGGATGGGTTGGTCTTAACAGAAAAACGAGAAGAATATGTGGGGAGGTAAATGTAACAGCACCATAAGTGTAATTATGTACTATTCCTAACAGTCAGGAAATGTACTTATTACATTTAGTATTAAAACATACTGGTGTTCAGAGGATGCGTTGCATGACGAGCTCGGTGCTGGATCAGATTAAATTCGTTAATCGAGGTTCCACTGTATTTCAGTATCTTAATTGCTACATCAACATATAAGTTAGTACTGTGTATGCAGTCTATATATATATATATATATATATATATATAATATATATATATATATATATATATATATATATATATATATATATATATTGTCGGGGTTTCACGGTGTTCTCGTTAGAGAAGGGTTAAAGCAACAGTAGACTGGATCTCCTTTCCAGGTGGTTGCTCCAACAATAACCCTTACTCACCGTCGTTCGGCGGGTCTTCCCTCAATCCTCTAGGCTCCACTGCTGGCCTCGGAGAGTACCCCAGTCGATCTCACAACCGGCCTTTATTGTAAGATGAGTGGGAGCACAGATCGTTCCCTCAATCTGTGGCCCTCCCGACACCGAACTCTTACACAGCCTTCAAGGTCGCCAACTGGTTTTTTTTGGTGTCCAGTAACACTGCAGTGGTCAGGTGTAATTGTGGCAAGAGCAAAATCCAGTAATATAGTATCAGGCAGGTCACTCTACTTTACATCATTACACGGTCACAAGATAAATGGAGGGGATGATATCAAACACCAAAGAGTTTTGGTATTTTACTTAAAAGACAACGAGAAATATATATGCATCAATGTATCAGAATAATATATGACAATTGCTCCATTCATAGCATAATATTCTAGAGCGCACCATATGGCAACATCGGCACGTGTCACCTGTCAGAATCAGCTGACCGGGCCCTCGCGATCGTGGGAACAGACTAGTACTTGTTTTCTAATTGTCACGATCCCCGTTTATTTAACTTTTTCCAAAACACTATTCAACGTTCACATGGCTTACTTATGATTTCACTGGCCTCACGATCAACATCTATATTCACAATACTCTCACAGTGACTTTTCACTGTACCAAAAGATTACTCTATTCTTAATAATATTTACTGTGAATGCACTCACTTGATCACTGAACTTTTCTTTATATTTATACTTCCTCTCACAGAGATATCACTGGCAATCACTTCACGTATATGATATTATTCAGCACACAATCATGTCATATATAAATCAGTAATCAAACTTCAGGCATATATATATCAATAGATCATAGAGATCAACACAGGCATTTATATCGATAGATTATAGAGATCAACCACAGGCATTTATATCAATAGATTATAGAGATCAATCCACAGGCATTTATATCAATAGATTATAGAGATCAATCCACAGGCATTTATATCAATAGATTATAGAGATCAACACACCAATATCTGGTTTACTACCAATATATATAATAATAATAATCACAGATCAATAATAATAGTCACAGTAAATTCTCTGATGAATCTTGGTGCTTGCACACACCCACACATAGATATATATGTAAACTGATACTGTGAGCGCTCTGGGCAGCCTCACCACATACTGTGCTCTCTGTGACTTAAACTCAAGTGAGACTTGCTCACGACATATAAAATATCCTGACAAGAATATATATAGCTAACTAAAGGGGAAATGGGAGGGTAACTGTAAACACCTACTTCACCTATCCTAGGATGACAGTTGGGTTGTAGCTCCTGGTCCAGGCTCTCGCCTCGTTCATCCAGAAACACAAGCCCACGCCTTAGGATGTCGCGTCTCGCCGCTTCTGTACACAGCAGGTCCGTGCTCCTTCCTCTACAGTACGTCGCAGGGTTGAAGTCGGTCTCCTGGCCGTCAACTTTCCTCCCAACTACGGCAGCCAGCCTACGTCTCGGCGGTCGTCGTACGTTTCCCAATTAGTCCTTGTCACTGTACTCCCAGAGTAACTGCCTCTCACCACTACGAAGTCACTGTGAAGTTATCAGCCGTCCCGGACGACACACGCACAGCACCCGACTTCAGAGCACTTGAAGCTCACAACACTGTCAATTCCCTCGTCGTCTAGATATATCGCTAGGTATTTGGGAAGACTTCTCGACGTGCTTGCATCCAACTGTTGACTCGTAGGGTTCCACGAAGGTGGGGTTACTGTCAAACTTGACAGGATCGTCGATCACACGTTCAACCTGGTTGACAAGGCTGTCAACCGGTTCACTCACGGTGGGTGGCCCGGCCACTAAGCTGCCTCTTATACTGGTGAACTGCCAACGACGACACACGTCGATGCCCGGCCCACTTCTTGCAACGCACCTGTCCCTGAGCACTTGTTGCTCAATATTCTGTCAATTCCTTATCTGAGCCACATCTGGGTTGCAGGAAGACCTCACAGAGTGCGTGCCAACAACTGGAGACGCTTAAATCCACCGGAGTTCGGTAAATCCGTCACTCTGACAGGATGACCGATCGCGCGTCCTACCTCTCGGACGTGTCGTGAAAGACTGATGTCGCCTGGCGCCAACACGGCTGGACCCCCATGCCTATGTGACGTCACTTTTCCCAAAGTTGGTTTTCATTGGCTCCCAGTGCCATGTCGCTGACGGTGACCAATCTGGCGCCACTGACGTCACACAGTTTTGGCGGGAGAACAGACTTGCCAGCGCCATATTGGCTCCCTAAAGGGCCTATCCCACAGGCCAAAATACTACATTTTCGCAAATTTCTCGGCTCTTCGAGAATACTGTTCTCTCCCACATATGTTCAATTGTTGCCTGCAATGTAGAGAACGCTCGGGAATAGTGGACATGACTCTTACAGCAGGCGTGGGAGAATTAGAAGGGGGGGAACACCGTCACATACCCCTCCCCTTAAAATAAGAGTCATGTCTGGTTAGTGCATGCGGGACAACGCATCTGCGACTACGCTGTCCTTTCCACTAAAAATCTTGGCTTCCAGCCAGTATTGCAGCCGCCAATGTGTGACACTCCTCATGTGTCTGCAGACCGTCTTCAAGGTCATCCTGGGCGTCCACTGCTTACCTATTACGGACCGAGGGCTCCACACCTCACGTCCGTTCACCAGCTGGAACTGTGAGAAGTTAACGGTTCTGCCACTGCTTTGCAAATGGCCAACAAAACAGGGCCCGCTGTCTCTTCCCACTCGTCTTCCTGCTCTACGCAGAACATTCTCAGAGCTGTCTCTGAGGTGGAGTGGAATCTTCCGACCGCCCCCTTCGACTGCGATCGGTAGGGCGACGACCGAATCTGCATCACTCCCCGATTTATCATTGTTCGTCTGACACATTCAGACCGGAGTATCTTTCCACTGTCAGCCTGATTTTCCCTGGGCCTCCTCACCCAAGAGAAAAGATGTTGTAGTTGCCCAGCCACTTCTCTCGACGTTGGACGTCGCATCGTGGTCATCCCTAGGTGACCCGCAGAGTCAACAGCGTGCAACGGACTCAACACTGCCGCTCTGCACTTGGCTGGTAACGCTACCTGCTGTCTTGTACTTGGAGAGGCTTTTCCGACCTCCATCCTTACAGGTTCACACCGTCTCATTAGTATGCCTTTATGCCTGTAAAAGTGAGTGGGCTTCTCAGGACCAATACGTCCTTCTTTGACCTTACCAATCAACTCGGGGAATTCTGCCTGCTGCATCTCCCCGAGACTAGTGCGATCCACCCCGAGAGAACTGGTGAGGGTCACCTGTACCTCACCTTCTGGGCTGCCTTCGCCCTCCACTCGCTCTCCGGGTTCCATGACGAGGTGATCATTTACCAGGCCGTTGGTCGTCTCCTCGTCGGCCTTATCAGATCCACGTCCTCCTTGTCCTTCGCGCTGCCTCGTGTCGGGGTTTCACGGTGTTCTCGTTAGAGAAGGGTTAAAGCAACAGTAGACTGGATCTCCTTTCCAGGTGGTTGCTCCAACAATAACCCTTACTCACCGTCGTTCGGCGGGTCTTCCCTCAATCCTCTAGGCTCCACTGCTGGCCTCGGAGAGTACCCCAGTCGATCTCACAACCGGCCTTTAGATTATAAGATGAGTGGGGCACAGATCGTTCCCTCAATCTGTGGCCCTCCCCGACACCGAACTCTTACACAGCCTTCAAGGTCGCCAACTGGTTTTTTAGATGTCCAGTAACACTGCAGTGGTCAGGTGTAATTGTGGCAAGAGCCAAATCCAGTAATATAGTATCAGGCAGGTCACTCTACTTTATATCATTACACGGTCACAAGATAAATGGAGGGGATGATATCAAACACCAAAGAGTTTTGGTATTTTACTTAAAAGACAACGAGAAATATATATGCATCAATGTATCAGAATTAATATATGACAATTGCTCCATTCATAGCATAATATTCTAGAGCGCACCATATGGCAACATCGGCACGTGTCACCTGTCAGAATGCCAGCTGACCGGGCCCTCGCGATCGTGGGAACAGACTAGTACTTGTTTTCTAATTGTCACGATCCCCGTTTATTTAACTTTTTCCAAAACACTATTCAACGTTCACATGGCTTACTTATGATTTCACTGGCCTCACGATCAACATCTATATTCACAATACTCTCACAGTGACTTTTCACTGTACCAAAAGATTACTCTATTCTTAATAATATTTACTGTGAATGCACTCACTTGATCACTGAACTTTTCTTTATATTTATACTTCCTCTCACAGAGATATCACTGGCAATCACTTCACGTATATGATATTATTCAGTACACAATCATGTCATATATAAATCAGTAATCAAACTTCAGGCATATATATATCAATAGATCATAGAGATCAACACACAGGCATTTATATCGATAGATTATGGAGATCAACACACGGGCATTTATATTGATAGATTATAGAGATCAACACACGGGCATTTATATCAATAGATTATAGAGATCAACACACAGGCATTTATATCAATAGATTATAGAGATCAATCCACAGGCATTTATATCAATAGATTATAGAGATCAATACACCAATATCTGGTTTACTACCAATATATATATAATAATAATCACAGATCAATAATAATAGTCACAGTAAATTCTCTGATGAATCTTGGTGCTTGCACACACCCACACATAGATATATATGTAAATTGATACTGTGAGCGCTCTGGGCAGCCTCACCACATACTGTGCACTCTGTGACTTAAACTCAAGTGAGACTTGCTCACGACATATAAAATATCCTGACAAGAATATATATAGCTAACTAAAGGGGAAATGGGAGGGAACTGTAAACACCTACTTCACCTATCCTAGGATGACAGTTGGGTTGTAGCTCCTGGTCCAGGCTCTCGCCTCGTTCATCCAGAAACACAAGCCCACGCCTTAGGATGTCGCGTCTCGCCGCTTCTGTACACAGCAGGTCCGTGCTTCTTTCTCTACAGTACGTCGCAGGGTTGAAGTCGGTCTCCTGGCCGTCAACTTTCCTCCCAACTACGGCAGCCAGCCTACGTCTCGGCGGTCGTCGTACGTTTCCCAATTAGTCCTTGTCACTGTACTCCCAGAGTAACTGCCTCTCACCACTACGAAGTCACTGAAGTTATCAGCCGTCCCGGACGACACACGCACAGCACCCGACTTCAGAGCACTTGAAGCTCACAACACTGTCAATTCCCTCGTCGTCTAGATATATCGCTAGGTATTTGGGAAGACTTCTCGACGTGCTTGCATCCAACTGTTGACTCGTAGGGTTCCACGAAGGTGGGGTTACTGTCAAACTTGACAGGATCGTCGATCACACGTTCAACCTGGTTGACAAGGCTGTCAACCTGGTTCACTCACGGTGGGCCCGGCCACTAAGCTGCCTCTTATACTGGTGAACTGCCAACGACGACACACGTCGATGCCCGGCCCACTTCTTGCAACGCACCTGTCCCTGAGCACTTGTTGCTCAATATTCTGTCAATTCCTTATCTGAGCCACTTCTGGGTTGCAGGAAGACCTCACAGAGTGCGTGCCAACAACTGGAGACGCTTAAATCCACCGGAGTTCGGTAAATCCGTCACTCTGACAGGATGACCGATCGCGCGTCCTACCTCTCGGACGTGTCGTGAAAGACTGATGTCGCCTGGCGCCAACACGGCGGACCCCCTATGCCTATGTGACGTCACTTTTCCCAAAGTTGGTTTTCATTGGCTCCCAGTGCCATGTCGCTGACGGTGACCAATCTGGCGCCACTGACGTCACACAGTTTTGGCGGGAGAACAGACTTGCCAGCGCCATATTGGCTCCCTAAAGGGCCTATCCCACAGGACAAAATGTTACATTTTCGCAAATTTCTCGGCTCTTCGAGAATACTGTTCTCTCCCACATATGTTCAATTGTTGCCTGCAATGTAGAGAACGCTCGGGAATAGTGGACATGACTCTTACAGCAGGCGTGGGAGAATTAGAAGGGTGGGAACACCGTCACATACCCCTCCCCTTAAAATAAGAGTCATGTCTGGTTAGTGCATGCGGGACAACGCATCTGCGACTACGCTGTCCTTTCCACTGAAAATCTTGGCTTCCAGCCAGTATTGCAGCCGCCAATGTGTGACACTCCTCATGTGTCTGCAGACCGTCTTCAAGGTCATCCTGGGCGTCCACTGCTTACCTATTGCGGACCGAGGGCTCCACACCTCACGTCCGTTCACCAGCTGGAACTGTGAGAAGTTTAACGGTTCTGCCACTGCTTTGCAAATGGCCAACAAAACAGGGCCCGCTGTCTCTTCCCACTCGTCTTCCTGCTCTACGCAGCACATTCTCAGAGCTGTCTCTGAGGTGGAGTGGAGTCTTCCGACCGCCCCCTTCGACTGCGATCGGTAGGGCGACGACCGAATCTGCATCACTCCCTGATTTATCACTGTTCGTCTGACACACTCAGACCGGAACATATTTCCACTGTCAGCCTGATTTTCCCTGGGCCTCCTCACCCAAGAGAAAAGATGTTGTAGTTGCCCAGCCACTTCTCTCGACGTTGGACGTCGCATCGTGGTCATCCCTAGGTGACCCGCAGAGTCAACAGCGTGCAACGGACTCAACACTGCCGCTCTGCACTTGGCTGGCAACGCTACTTGATCTCTCGTACCTGGAGAGGCTTTTCCGACCTCCATCCTTACAGGTTTACACTGTCTCATTAGTATGCCTTTATGCCTGTTAAAGTGAGTAGCTTTCTCGGGACCAATACGTCCTCCTTTGGCCTTACAAATCAACTTGGGGATTCTGCCTGCTGCACCTCCTCGAGACTAGTGCGGTCCACCCCGAGAACTGGTGAGGGTCACCTGTACCTCACCATCTGGGCTGCCTTCGCCCTCCACTCGCTCTCCGGGTTCCATGACGAGGTGATCAATTCCCAGGCCGGCGGACGTCTCCTCGTCGGCCTTATCAGATCCACGTCCTCCTTGTCCTTCGCGCTGCCTCGGAATCATAGCACAGACAGGGAACGCCTCCATGGCGATTCCTTTCTCGTCCCCACAGGCGTCGAACACTTCGCCTTTCTTCCTGTAGTGCTCCAAGCACTCCTCGTCCTTCAAGAGGTTCGGTAGGACACGTCCTCCACACGCGTCATTTCCCAAATGACCTGTGCCTCCCTCGTGGGCATCGTCGCACAGACTCCCACTACTAGGGTTTGGCATCCATAAACCGAACTCAGGGTTACCTGGTGTAGGGGCATCTGCACTGGGCCTCCCACAGTGGTCACACTTGCCTCACCTACACAGGTATTCTCGTGACACTCAGGGAAAAGGGTTCTGCTCACCAGGGTAAATTCCGCCCCAGTATCTCTCAGCATCATTACCGGGATGGGGTCTGCGTCCCCCACCCTTACAGTTCCCTCACGCACGAACGGGTTAGCCTCCTTCTTCCTACGTACGGGTCCATCCCGCACTCCTTCGGCTAACTGGTCCTCTACCCGCACAAAAGCAACGTAACCCCGCTGCTTAGGACGTCTACATTCGCGCGCCATGTGTCCTATTAACCCGCAGTTGAAACAACGGATCCTTCTTCTTCCGCGGACTCCTCTTGCGCCTTCCAAAGACTCATGCTCAGCTTCTCCGGCCGTGACGATAACAAGATCTCTTGAGCTCTCCCTCGGTGACTTCTTCGGCGGTTCCACAGCACTCTTTTGTCCTCTGCTGTCTCCATTCGAGGGGTAGGACTTGGGAGAACTCGGTCCTGTCCTCCATCCGTCCGACCTTCTATTATTCCTCCCATAACTAGAGAATGCGGGCGGTCGGTGCTGTCCCTCTCGACATGGACGTAAAGCTTCTTCTAGCATGTCTGCTCGATCGGCCGCGGCTCTCAGGTCCTTGATGTCCGCCTCCTTTACTCTCACCCTAATCTCAGGAGAGAGCACGGACATAAACTTTTCCATGACCATCAGCCCCTTGATGTCTTCAGCCGATCTTGCTCCTTCTGACTCCAGCCATTTCACGAATTTCCTCTCCATGTCCCTCGCCGTCTCCGCATACGATTTTCCTGGCGATCGGGTACATTCTCTGAACCTTTTCCTATAGCACTCCGGCGTCAGCTTGAACGAATGGAGCACGGCCCGTTTTACTGCATCATAGTTGGTACACTCCTGGAGGTCGAGCATGTTGTAAGCTTCACGAGCTTCACCAGTGAGCCTTCCTTGAACTAGCTCCGCCCACTCTGCCCTCGGCCACTTCTTCAACGTAGCGACCCTCTCGAAATGCTCGAAGAAGCCCTCAGCCTCATTAGGCACGAAGACGGGCAAATCCCTCTCTCTCACTCGGCGGTCTTCCTGCTGTTGTGGTGGGGCAGTTGGAACTAGTCCTAGCTCAGCTCGTTTCAGCTCAATCTCCTTGTTCGCTTCAACCTCCTGCAGCTTCGTCCTAGCTTCTATTTCGCGCTCCTTCAGCTGTGCCTCTCGTTCTTCTCTACGCTGCTGTGCTTCTGCCTCTCGTTCTTCTCGTTGCTGCTGTGCCTCTCGTTCTTCTCTACGCAGCTGTGCTTCTCGTTCTTCTCGGCGCAGCTGTGCTTCTCTTTCTTCTCGGCGCAGCTGTGCTTCTCTTTCTGCTTCCTCACGCTTCAGCTGTGCTTCTATCTGCATCTTCATTATTTCTAGCTTGATACTGCGCCTGCTGCCACTGGATCCCCGGCTGCTGCCACCGGTACTCAAGTTCTCTCCTCCACTGGCAGGTGTCTGTGGCCGCTCCTCTCCTAAGGCTTCATCACGTGCCTTGAGCTGTGCCATGATCTCAAGTCTTCTCTCTCCCACTTTGGAAGCTCTCAACTTGATCCCAAAGTGGTCGGCGATCGTCTGCAGCTGTGCCTTGGTGCACTCCTCCAGTACTTGCTCGTCTCTCGTGTCTATAAACCTGGCTACTTTATCACCCTCCATCTTGTGACAATGAGTGAAAACCTAGGCCTGATATTTAATACCACAATTACCACCTTGATCTTGTTCTTTATCCTGGCAAGGTCGCCAATGTCGGGGTTTCACGGTGTTCTCGTTAGAGAAGGGTTAAAGCAACAGTAGACTGGATCTCCTTTCCAGGTGGTTGCTCCAACAATAACCCTTACTCACCGTCGTTCGGCGGGTCTTCCCTCAATCCTCTAGGCTCCACTGCTGGCCTCGGAGAGTATCCCAGTCGATCTCACAACCGGCCTTTAGATTATAAGATGAGTGGGGCACAGATCGTTCCCTCAATCTGTGGCCCTCCCGACACCGAACTCTTACACAGCCTTCAAGGTCGCCAACTGGTTTTTTAGATGTCCAGTAACACTGCAGTGGTCAGGTGTAATTGTGGCAAGAGCCAAATCCAGTAATATAGTATCAGGCAGGTCACTCTACTTTATATCATAACACGGTCACAAGATAAATGGAGGGGATGATATCAAACACCAAAGAGTTTTGGTATTTTACTTAAAAGACAACGAGAAATATATATGCATCAATGTATCAGAATTAATATATGACAATTGCTCCATTCATAGCATAATATTCTAGAGCGCACCATATGGCAACATCGGCACGTGTCACCTGTCAGAATGCCAGCTGACCGGGCCCTCGCGATCGTGGGAACAGACTAGTACTTGTTTTCTAATTGTCACGATCCCCGTTTATTTAACTTTTTCCAAAACACTATTCAACGTTCACATGGCTTACTTATGATTTCACTGGCCTCACGATCAACATCTATATTCACAATACTCTCACAGTGACTTTTCACTGTACCAAAAGATTACTCTATTCTTAATAATATTTACTGTGAATGCACTCACTTGATCACTGAACTTTTCTTTATATTTATACTTCCTCTCAAGAGATATCACTGGCAATCACTTCACGTATATGATATTATTCAGCACACAATCATGTCATATATAAATCAGTAATCAAACTTCAGGCATATATATATCAATAGATCATAGAGATCAACACACAGGCATTTATATCGATAGATTATGGAGATCAACACACGGGCATTTATATTGATAGATTATAGAGATCAACCACAGGCATTTATATCAATAGATTATAGAGATCAACACAGGCATTTATATCAATAGATTATAGAGATCAATCCACAGGCATTTATATCAATAGATTATAGAGATCAATACACCAATATCTGGTTTACTACCAATATATATAATAATAATAATCACAGATCAATA
Source organism: Procambarus virginalis (assembly GCA_020271785.1). Classification (NCBI taxonomy): domain Eukaryota; kingdom Metazoa; phylum Arthropoda; class Malacostraca; order Decapoda; family Cambaridae; genus Procambarus; species Procambarus virginalis. Next base: position 11,470 of record WNGS01060347.1, read on the forward strand.
ATAATAGTCACAGTAAATTCTCTGATGAATCTTGGTGCTTGCACACACCCACACATAGATATATATGTAAATTGATACTGTGAGCGCTCTGGGTAGCCTCACCACATACTGTGCTCTCTGTGACTTAAACTCAAGTGAGACTTGCTCACGACATATAAAATATCCTGACAAGAATATATATAGCTAACTAAAGGGGAAATGGGAGGGAACTGTAAACACCTACTTCACCTATCCTAGGATGACAGTTGGGTTGTAGCTCCTGGTCCAGGCTCTCGCCTCGTTCATCCAGAAACACAAGCCCACGCCTTAGGATGTCGCGTCTCGCCGCTTCTGTACACAGCAGGTCCGTGCTTCTTTCCCTACAGTACGTCGCTGGGTTGAAGTCGGTCTCCTGGCCGTCAACTTTCCTCCCAACTACGGCAGCCAGCCTACGTCTCGGCGGTCGTCGTACGTTTCCCAATTAGTCCTTGTCACTGTACTCCCAGAGTAACTGCCTCTCACCACTACGAAGTCACTGAAGTTATCAGCCGTCCCGGACGACACACGCACAGCACCCGACTTCAGAGCACTTGAAGCTCACAACACTGTCAATTCCCTCGTCGTCTAGATATATCGCTAGGTATTTGGGAAGACTTCTCGACGTGCTTGCATCCAACTGTTGACTCGTAGGGTTCCACGAAGGTGGGGTTACTGTCAAACTTGACAGGATCGTCGATCACACGTTCAACCTGGTTGACAAGGCTGTCAACCTGGTTCACTCACGGTGGGTGGCCCGGCCACTAAGCTGCCTCTTATACTGGTGAACTGCCAACGACGACACACGTCGATGCCCGGCCCACTTCTTGCAACGCACCTGTCCCTGAGCACTTGTTGCTCAATATTCTGTCAATTCCTTATCTGAGCCACTTCTGGGTTGCAGGAAGACCTCACAGAGTGCGTGCCAACAACTGGAGACGCTTAAATCCACCGGAGTTCGGTAAATCCGTCACTCTGACAGGATGACCGATCGCGCGTCCTACCTCTCGGACGTGTCGTGAAAGACTGATGTCGCCTGGCGCCAACACGGGCGGACCCCCATGCCTATGTGACGTCACTTTTCCCAAAGTTGGTTTTCATTGGCTCCCAGTGCCATGTCGCTGACGGTGACCAATCTGGCGCCACTGACGTCACACAGTTTTGGCGGGAGAACAGACTTGCCAGCGCCATATTGGCTCCCTAAAGGGCCTATCCCACAGGACAAAATGTTACATTTTCGCAAATTTCTCGGCTCTTCGAGAATACTGTTCTCTCCCACATATGTTCAATTGTTGCCTGCAATGTAGAGAACGCTCGGGAATAGTGGACATGACTCTTACAGCAGGCGTGGGAGAATTAGAAGGGGGGGAACACCGTCACAATATATATATATATAAATATAATAATATATATATATATATAT
>WNGS01060349.1:0-14553 GCA_020271785.1 Procambarus virginalis
GAAAACAATCTCTAGTATCCTAGGAACTAAGCAACACTCACATAACCAATAAATCTCTACAGGATGGGATTACTGTCAACTGATTTAGAAATGGCAAATGAATTAATAGTTTCTTTTCATCGGTGGTGCTAATCTTGCCAGTAAAATCCCACAGACTCAGACACATATTAACACATCTCTCAGGCAGCTATCCAAACTCTCTTCTCCTTTCACCAATCAGCCCGGAGATGTTGTTCCATCATACACCTCTAAAAACCGGCAGGGAACACCAGTGAAATTCCGTCCATTGTATACAAGAGAGCCTCCATGCCCTTGCCTCACCCTAGCCCTACTGTTCAACAAATCTATAGAGTGTCACATTCCCTGAATATCAAAAAACCAGCGTTGAATGTAATGAAACGCCATTTTCTGGGTGAGTCCCGGAGGCTCCCGGAGCTATCCCAGGCTGATATGCTAATTTCAGACTTTGGCATCAGTCATGTGTATGGAGTTCTTAGGCCTACCGGAGACCACGGCCAGAACCGGGCCCCCTCAGAGAGGCACGGGGAGCAATGGCCTATAGAAGCCCCCGTGTGGTTGGAAGCATTCTATGTCTGCCATCGACCGGGACAGGCACCCAGAAAGGTAAGCGCCCCAAAACAAACCCCTATTCTGGTTAAAATTGCTACCAAAATCCGAACTAGTGGATAGAACTCCCAAACAGAAAAACAAGCAAACTAGTGTGACGTCACACGTCACCGCGCCGCTGTCTGCGCAGCTCCCCCCTCCCCGGGAGGGGGAAGGTGGAGCCCCAGACCTCCCACGCCGGCTATCCACCCATCAGTTCTGAGGCTGGATGTCAAGACACGCGAAAAACCGCCGACCGGAGGGAGGGAGGGTTGCCGGGGAGCCTCCGGGACTCACCCAGAAAATGGCGTTTCATTACATTCAACGCTGGTTTTCTGGGGGGAGCCCCGTCGGCTCCCCGGAGCTAACTACCCACAGAGGAAGATCAAAGGGACGGAACCGGGAGGCGGACACCACCCAAACAACCAAAACGCTAAAACCAAAGGAGCAGGAAAACACAGCGACCCGACCCCCAGAGGCAAATGCCCAAAAGGAAAAGAGCCGACGAAAAACAAACCGGAACCGAAGAGGCACTACCAACCGAGGAGAAGACAGAGCACGCTGACCAGAAACCAGGATGGTGCAAGCGGCGCACGAACAGGCCGGAGGGGAAACGAAGCACAAGACAGCTTACTAAGCGGTGTAGAAGCAAGACCGAAAGCAAGCCAAAGCGACTCCGCCAGCGCCGCACAAAAAGAGAGAGGCGACAGTATGTGGCACGACGACGGCCCCCACCCCCACCAAAAAACCAGGCCGACGCTAACAAGAGGAACCACCTAAGAAGGTACAGGAAAAGGAAGGACCGCCAAAACACCCCATACTGCCGCCAAGAGAAACACGCAGGTGGGACACCGACCACCAGCCGGAGGCGAGACCACGAGGCAGACGGAAGCAGCCCCGACAAGGCCCCTCCGAGCCCAGGAAAAGGCGGAGCCGCAAGAAGATCTCGGGCGCGACCACCGAACTCAGGTGGTACAAGGAGATGGAACGTCTGCCGAACAGACAAATCCCAAAGCAAGCAAACCCGCCAGGAGAACAAATGACGGGTCCGACGCGAGACATCGCAAGACCCCAAAAACCAAGTGGCAGGGCAAGCAAGGAAACCAAAGAAGGCGGAAGGGTTGCCGCCAGAACCCTACCCGAACCAAGAGGTACGAGCAACAGCAACAGACCGAGACAAAGAAGCACACCACAGGACACAGGCCGAAAAAGCCCAAGAAGCCAAGGAACACACGCAGAACACCCCTGTGGCAGAGGAGGAAAACAAGGGAACACACAAACAATGAAGTGGTGGAAACCGACCACGTCCCCCAACATAGCAGCAAGTGCAGGCAAAACTGACCAAAGGAGATGCCAGGAAAACGACTGGGGTGAGGCAGGACGAAAGAGCAGAAGCATAAAAAACCCAGGAGTAAGGACACGCCACTGCGAAACACGGTACTAATGCACACGCGCAGTAGTAGCAACATACAACCTGGTGGATAAAGACAGGCTGTTTAACACAAGGGGCACACGCCCTAGGGGACGCAGGTGGAAACCGAATGCCCAAATGAGCCACAGAGACAGTAGAAAGAACTTTAGTGTCAGAGTGGTTGACAAATGGAATGCATTAGGAAGCGATGTGGTGGAGGCTGACTCCAAACACAGTTTCAAGTGTAGATACGATAAGAGCCCAATAGGCTCAGGAAACCGTACACCTGTTATAAGATTGACGTTTGAGAGGCGGGACCAAAGAGCCAGAGCTCAACCCCCGCAAGCACAACTAGGGGAGTATACACCACCGCAACATGCCACAGGTAAAGAGCAACTCGCTCCGGCAAAGGCAGAGAACGGAGCAGATAGACCCCAGACAGGGCCCACTGAGACACGACAGAACCCAGCAGGCCCAGGAACCCGCCTACCAGGCGACCGACGGCGGAGAAACCCCCTCGAAACCGGCTCAAAACCGCTGGATGGGAACCGGGAGCTCATGTACACCCCAAGCCCGGCCCGAGGCCAGGCTAGACCGGCCAAAGGGAGGCCCACCAGGAAGACGCATGGGGCGGCCTGCAGGCCCACAGACTCCCCACAACCAGGATGGGCCATAACTAAGTCGAAGGCAAGCTAGTGTGCCCCGAAAGTCCACAGACCGTACCATAGGGGCATAACTTGCAATCCCCTCACAGAGTTCAGTGGCATACCGATAATAGGTTAAGTAACAATTGTAATTACGAAACCATAAGATGCTTATTGTAACCTACTAAGTAGGTCAGGTAAGGTCGGTGTTTTCCACGAAGTTTTTAAGGGAAACCATTATGTTTAGTATGGCACCTATGCACGGAACGAAGAAGTCAATATTGACGTAATAAAGATGCGGTGACGGGTTGGTGCAAGAGAGAACCGGATCAGCACCTCCAAGGATACCCGATCAACCAGGCTGTGACTCATACGTCGGGCAGCAAGCAGCCATGTCCAACAGCCAGCATGACCAGTCCAGGAGGCCTGGTCGATGACCGGGCCGCGGGGACGCTAAGCCCCGGAAGCACCTCAAGTTAACCTCAAGATAAGGGACTAGCGAGAAGGCGTATGCTCGCAAGGAGGTCGTGTAACAACTGCAGACCTCTGATGGATATACAGTGTTCCCCGAGTGTGCCTATGGCACCACTGCACTCCACTGGTACTATCCCGCAAGTTCTACCAGATAGGCGGGACCCAAAAGCCAGAGCGCATAAACCTTGCAAGCACAGCCAGAAGCCCTACCAGGCGAGTACAGAACCAACACCACAAACCCCCACACCACATAACACTAACAAAGGTGGGACCCCTGAATGACCCTAGCATGGGATGGACATGCACAAGAGTGGGACAGGAAGGGGTGAAAAAAGGGGACCGACACTGGTGTGCGAACGGTCTCAGTCGTACAAAAAGAGACCTAAAGAAAGACAGGCATATAACACCACATCCAGCGCCCTGCCAAAAGACGCCAGACCGCAGAAACTCACCTGGCAAACGGTGGCTCGAAGTGACACGACTCAACCGAGCCCAGAAGAACCTGGGAGCACCGCCAGGTGAAGAAGCCAGAGCCGGACCTGCAGGAGAGCAAGGAAGAGGCGAAGAAGGCGGCCCACACCCATGACACAGGGGAAACCTCGGCGGCCTCCCCACAACTGGAACCCAGGACACCCCCGGAGCGAAAAGGGGCACATACCGCGGCAAGGGAGAAGAGCGAAAGGCGAAGCACTGGAGCAAAAAGACGACGAACACCGGCACTACACACCGCCCAGACCAAAACAAACTCCGCGGCGCACGCGCATGACATGCCGGCCGAAAACGCGCAACCTACCCTGCGGGAAGGCGGCAACCAAGACTACTGCACAAGAAAAGTAGCCAAAAGAGTGAGCAGGAACAAGAAAACCGGCCAAAGAAGCGAAGACAGAGCCCAAAAAGGCACGCAACCGGGCCACAAGTACCCAACAGGCACAAGTAGCCCAACAGGGCCACAAGTAGCCCAACAGGGCCACAAGTAGCCCAACAGGGCCACAGTAGCCCAACAGGGCCACAAGTAGCCCAACAGGCCCAGAAAGAGCCCAAACCGGGCCAAAAGTAGCCCAACAGGGCTACAAGGAGCACAACAGGACCACAAGGAGCCCAACAGGGCTACAAGTAGCCCAAACTCGCCAACAAGGACGAGGAGCCGACAGACGTTCCAATAACGCGGGAAGGAGGAAAAACCTTCCCGAACCCTCGAGAACACGGAAGCCAAAACCAGTCCCGAAGGCACACAAAGGCGCATGCGCACCCGAGACCAGTAGTCATGTAGAACCCCCAAAACGGGGAAACATGACGAAAACACCGTCCCCCCCAAAAAAAGGGTGGGGGAAACATCCACCCACAGGACGGAACCAACCGACTCAAAGGCCAAGGAACCGAGCCCGGGGAGGGGCCGACGCCCAACAGCACGTACGGCGAGTGGAGAGGAAAACCCCACTCCGCGTAACCACAAGCCCCGCCGAGAGGGGGATAAAAACCCCCACGGGGTCCTATGGGGCCAAGGCCCCCCAAGTCAGCCCCTCCGCAGCCCCGGGAACCCACACAACAGGCCCCGGGGCCGAGCCGTCCCCCTAAAGCCCCGGCCGTACCAGAAAACCGGGACAGCCGTGAAAACACTAAGGAAGGGAGCCCACTGGCAGACTCTTACAACACGGCTGGAGGAACAGGCTCGAATGCCCCCGTCACTACCCCGGAAGGGGATTTCCCCGAGACTGCCCGAGTCTCAACACCACCAAACCCCGCCCTGAACCTACAGACGGTAAGGAACCGGATGCAGGCAGGAAGGGGAATCCAGGGGAAAAACAAGAACCAAAACGGGGCAGCCCCGGGGCTCCCGGGGAGTTACCACGAGAGCGTTGCCACCACCAAGGCTCAAGTGCAACGCCTCTGCTGCCCGCACCAGCTGAGCACAACTGGGTAACCGAGCCATAACGAGCAACAAACTCGCAGGACTCCGGGTCGAAGGTGTCACCGACCCCACAGGCAGCAGACGGAGGCAAAACAGAGAGTCACCCAGAGACAAGGGGTGAGCAACCCTCAAACTCGCTGGAAGCGAGGGGGGGGCTCTGGGGTCACATCCATCGGACCCACGCGCCCCCAGGGGTTTCCCAGGGTCCCGAGCGTTTACTATAAGAGGACTCGCGCTCAGGTAATCCCAGGCAGGGTACTGCTAACCGGCACCCAAAACTACCAAACAACTTTCTAAGAGCTGAACCCCCGGGACGTGTACACTCACGGGGACCTAGCAGGGGGTACCACCAGAAAACTCAGAACACAAGGGACACCAGGGGCAAGAACGAAGGCAGACCCCCCCACCAGGTAGATAAACAAAAAGAAAAAGAAAACCCCGCAAGAGGACAGCGTACCCAAGCGGAACAGAGCCGGCCGCTATGATTGGGAAAAGACAAGCTGCACAGTACCCTGCGCCCCACCAGTGCAAAAACTGCCCCTTACTCTAAGGCGAACAAGGGAGACAGAACACCCGAGCACACAAAGAGCGGCCGAAAACCAAGCAGTAAACGGCCTAGCAGGGGCAGACCCCAAGGAACTTGTGGAAGGTGGCCCCAAGTCCCAAGGGCAGTACTTACAGGGCACCTAGGGAAGGGAACCCTAGGCGCATGCAGCCCGAGTACTGGAGAATCACTCCCGGCTCGCGCACCACCTAGAAAACAGACACCACACTCTAGGTGCAGTGCTGAAACAACCACTGGAGCCGGAGCACATAACCGGTGCCTATAGCATCAGCCGAAGAACTGATGGGTGGATAGCCGGCGTGGGAGGTCTGGGGCTCCACCTTCCCCCTCCCGGGAGGGGGGAGCTGCGCAGACAGCGGCGCGGTGACGTGTGACGTCACACTAGTTTGCTTGTTTTCTGTTTGGGAGTTCTATCCACTAGTTCGGATTTTGGTAGCAATTTTAACCAGAATAGGGGTTTGTTTTGGGGCGCTTACCTTTCTGGGTGCCTGTCCCGGTCGATGGCAGACATAGAATGCTTCCAACCACACGGGGGCTTCTATAGGCCATTGCTCCCCGTGCCTCTCTGAGGGGGCCCGGTTCTGGCCGTGGTCTCCGGTAGGCCTAAGAACTCCATACACATGACTGATGCCAAAGTCTGAAATTAGCATATCAGCCTGGGATAGCTCCGGGGAGCCGACGGGGCTCCCCCCAGAAAGTACCTGATTTCATCTTCTTAGTTTCCTACACTGAGCTTTAAATTTGCTCTGTACCTAGTGTTACCCAATCTCCTAATTTTTATGTATTTAACCCTACCAACCTTATCATTGTGTTCATTGCTGTCTTCTTTTATGTGCTAGCCATATGCTGTTTTGTGCCTACCAATTTTTGTCAACTACCATTCAAGCTGTCATTGCAATCAATCTTAGCTGCCTATGTGCTTTAATACACTGTACCTACAATTTTCTCTATTTTTTTTCTTGCCATGTATCTGTTATCATTTTTTTCTAAATTTTGCAAGTATTTACCTACTTAAAATTTTCTTAGATTAAGGACCTGCCCGAAACGCTGCGCGTACTAGTGGCTTTACAAGACTGTAATTACCATTTTATGTATCCACACATTCCCAATGTACCTTCTTGTATATGCATAAATAAATAAATAAATAAATAAACATATAATTTTTTGTTTAGTTTCCCGTGATCAGAGACTGGATTTTAACAATATAAGAAGAGAAAATAATCTTTTGGAAAGAATTTATTTTTGGTGCACCACAGAAGGTGTCATTTTAATTCAGAGCAGTGCAGTGGTTAAAATGCACCCAAATGCAGTACCTCAGTGAGGAGGCACCCTTGCACTACTCAGAGTGAGGCACTCTCCATTGGAGGCCAATCTCTATAGAACAAACACCTGAACCTACCGGGAAAGTAACCCTGTCAGGGCAGGGGCAGCACCAGTAAGTATCTAGGGAAGGGTAGCCCTAAGCACATGCAGCTCTAGGTAAACAGTTACCAAAATTTCACTCAACAAGTGAGGCTTGTAAACATGCATATAAAAAGCAACTGCAGTACTAAAGATTGGAATGATACACAAGCATATAGGTCCCAACAGGCCAGAGTCCAAAAGATAACTGACACACATTTTGAAATTTCTGGGACCTAAGGGTTTGTGACTGATGGAGCAGTCAACTAATCTGACATCAGGTAAATGACTGAGGATTAACAGCAGCAGCTGGCAGCAGTACAGCACCCATGCTAAATGACCTTATTACTGGGTGAATAGTCTCTTAGATTCATTTTTCTGCATTGTTTGTTTACTTTTTGTGGATCTTGCAGTTGTCTGTTTTGCCTCGCTTAATTTCTGGGGGTTGAATTCTTTGGCTTTGAAGGTTATCATGAATCCTGTGCTTTCTGTGCCTGTCTAAAAGAACCAGGTTTTGGCTTCTTACGGTAGGCTTTTATGACAAGCAAGGGATGCTCTAACATATGGAACAATCTCAGTGCAACTAGCTACTGGGAGCAACAACTCGCCCCATCCAGTAAATACATCATAACACATTTTTCTAATAGATTCATAGATAAAATTATTACACCAGAAAATATTTTTAATTTACTCAGGAAAACAAAAACTTCTTAATCCATAGAACAAAGATCAAAATATTTTGTATTACTCTATTACCTGAGTGATAAATTTGAGAAGTTTTGGAGGAAAGCTTTTGGCACGTTGTTTCTGCTTGTCTGTGAGAGTTGTGTCCATTGGCAGAGACGTACACGCGCTCAAACATGTCCTGTAATTATTAGGAATTAACTTGTTTCACATGTGCAGGAATATGAATTTTTGTTCAAAACATATAATATAGTGAAGGGCTAGAAGCGGTTGATTAAACACACCTGGGATAAGAATTGTTATAGACGAATTTGTACAACTGTAAGAGAAAGGTCAGTCAAGGCAAAAAGGTAAATAGAGCAATGAAGGATTGGTTAGAATAACATGAGAGGAATAGATGTTAATAATAGATAATGAATAATAGATAGGAATTATTATACAGTATTGTTATAATGACTCCCTGGAGCTATAGGACTGATATTAGCTATATTAGTCTGGGGGGTTTCAGTCATATGGAGTTGGCATGTCTACCAGGAACCACGAGCCAGAACCTGGTTCCCTCAGAGAGGCGCAGAGAGCAATGGTCTATGAAAACTCCACTCTGAGAGTATATTCATGTTTGTCATCTACCGTGGTTAGGCACCCAGAAAGGTAGACGCCCCAAAACAGACCCCAACTGGTAGAAAATTGCAATCAGTGACCACAACAGAGACTAAAAACTCCCCCTAAGAAAAACGAGGAAACAAGCAAGTTGTCATCATCCTGATGCGACGCTCATTCGTGCTCCCTTCTCCCCACATCCCCCTTCCCGAGGTGAAGAGAGAAAAGAAAGCACCCGGACCATAGCCCAGGACAGCTCATGAGCAGGCCGGAGGTGGAAAAATGCACGAGGAAACTTAAAAATGGAGCAGAAGTGATATCCCCCCCGAATTACAGCCTAGCAGCTCTGGCAATGCCACACGATAAAGGCGACAGTATTCAGCGTAAGATGTCAGTCCTGAAAGAGCCAAGAAAGAAATGCCAAAACAACACAATCCGACACAGAAGTCTACTAACACAGGGAAAGGAATTGGCAAAAAACCAGCATTGAATGTAATGAAACGCCATTTTCTGGGTAAGCTCCAGAGGCTCCTTGGATCTATCAGGCTAATGTGTGATATGTTAGACCGGGACATTAGCTATGGAGTTCAAACTACCAGGGACCACAAGCCAAAATCTGGACCCTTCACAGAGGTTTCAGGGAGCAATGACCCTGGAAAACCCCCCCCTGTGGTTGGGGGTTTCCTTATCTGCCATCGACCAAGGTTAGGCACCCAGAAAGGTTAGGCATAACAAAACAAATGGTAAGAAACTAAGAACTAAACACCGAAAAGGAAAGAAGAACTCCCTCCAATCCAAAGGAAACAAGCAAACGTTATACTCCACTGCCACACTGCTCATCCGCGCAGCCCCACCCCTTCCCGTGTCGGCTACTCAGGTCTTCAGTTCGAAAGCTAAGTATCAAAACAATGCGAAAAACCGCCGACCGGAGGAAGGGAGGGAGGTTCTTTATTACATGCAACGCTGGTTTACTGTGGGGATCTCCTGCGGCTCCCTGGAGCTACATACCCAAAGATAAGGAAAAGAGGGACTTACCCAGGAGGCGGCAGCCACAAACTCATCAATGCGAAGTCGAGACAAATGGCTGCAACCTGCGACCCAAAGCAACACAGGAATGCCCAGGAGCAGGAATGTTCAGCAAATAACAGGCAGCCAGAACTCTGCTCGACCTCCAAAAATCCCCACACCCGAGTATCAGCCCCAGACATATAATGAAACACGGCAGCCAAAGCAGCAAACTTCCTAACATCATGGGCACGAGGATAGACTACAGACTGGCTAGACTTAAACCTGCGGACGACCTGGGAGACAAGCCCTGGAACAAGGAACGAGGGAAACCAAATCAACCCAAAGCGCATCCCCAATCACCGAAGCCAAAGCACGCAGATAACAACGGAGAGCCGCAACCGGACACAACACATGATGCACCCATGGCCTGACCAACCAAGCATCAATGACCCAAGGACCCCTCTGGAAAGCAGCCAACTCGTCCGTTGCCAGAAAAGAAGGAGACAGCTGTAAATGAACAAACTTACCACCAGGACCAAAAGAGCAGAAACCCCTGCACTGGAGGAGAGCATGAAGTTTCTCAACCCAACCCCCCAGACGCAACTGCCAACGAAAACAGAGCCTTGGAAAAACAATCCTGAACCAAAGGGGCCATCACAAACCGAGTAAAGGAAAGATAGGAGATCACCCTGTTCAACAATCAGGATGGCTCAGGCAGTGCATGAGCAGGCCAGAGGTGAAACAAAGCACAAGAAAGCTTAAGGAATGGGACAGATGAGACATCCACCTTGAATGCAAGCTGGCGCGGCTCCATCAGCGCCGCAAGATACAAGGCGACAGTATTTGGCAACAAATGATGGTCTTGAAAATGCCAAGAAAGAAAGAAAAAGACAACCCGATCCAAAATAGAAGACAACCAACGAAGAGAGAGAATGGTAAACAGAATGCCAGGAATCTTCATACTGTCACCGAGACGAAGCTCTCAGGTGGGACACCATCAACAAAGCCCCCTGATCACCATACAGATGGTGATAAACCCGTGTCAAAAAGACCAGACGCAAAGAGCAGAGGAGAAGACCGAACTAGCAGCATACCAGACTGGTCTGACCTACTGAAAGAGGTAGAGCCAAGGGAAACGCCCCGGGGTTCACACACCAAGCAAGCAGCGCCTGAAACCATGGCTGGGCCGGCCACCAAGGGGCCACAAGGACTACTCTTCCTGGGTAGGACTCCAACTGAGCCAGAACCCGAAGCTTTAGCTGGATCGGGGGAACGAGGTACAGGTAACCCATTGGTCCACCGAGCCCCGACAGGGTTTTCCCAGGGCATGTAGAGTGTCGACTACAGGAAGCCCAGGAAAGGTGTTGCAAACTGGTTTAAACCCAAAACTAACAAGGGAAAAAGTACAATATTGAGACCCCCCCCTCCCCCCTGTGATGTGTATAATCACAGGGACCTAGCAGAGGGGCCACCAAAATAATACCAGTGGAACTATAGCCACACTATGCAGACCCCCACCAGGCAAATTGAAACAAAAATAAGATAAAAACCCCGCAAAAGTACAGCGTCCCCAGAGGAAACAGGAACCGGCCACAGCATAGGTAGGCAGGCTGCACAACACCTTGATGCCCCAACCAGCACGATATCACTTCCTACCCAAGGTCAAACAAGGATCCCCAAACCCCAGCTGGCCCCAAAGGTGAGGTAAATACCAAGCAGCAAAAACCTCTATGGAAATGGTTCCCAAATGCCCCAGGGAAGAGAACCCTAAACATGCAAGGGCAGTACTCATAGGGTGCTTAAGGAAGGAAACCCGTAAGTGCATGCAGCCCAGGTACTGATGATTAACTCCTGGCCACAACACAACAATACCACAGCAGAGGGCACCACGAAGGCAAACACCGCCAAAGAATTTGAGGCCAGAGAAGCGTCTGCCCCAGTTGACATTAGCTTGATTAAAACTGAAGGCCTTAGTAGGTTGCGCAGGGAGGGGAGGGTTGCGCTGACGAGAGCCGCAGCAGTGGAGAATGATGTCTGCTTGTTTCCTTGGGATTGGAGGGAGTTCTGCCTTCCTTTTCGTTTTTTTGTTGTTAGTTTCTTACCATGTGGGATTTGTTTTGTTGTGCATACCTTTCTGGGTGCCTAACCTAGTTGATGACATAAGGAAAACCCCCAACCACATACTGAGACTTCATACTGTCGCCGAGAAGAAGACCGCAGATGGGACACCATGAGAAGCCACCTGATCACCATACAAGTGGTGATCCACATGCATCAGAAATACCAGACGCTAAGAGTGGAAGAGTAGATCGAACCAGCAAGGTACCTCACCGGTGGGCTCAGCTGAAATAGGCGGAGCAGCTGAAAACACCCCGGGGCCGGACACCGAGCAGGCCTGAAACCTAGGTTGGGCCGGCCACCAAGAGGCCAGAAGGAGAACCCTCCCCTGATATGACTCCAGCCAAGCTAGAACCCGATGCATCAGCTGGACCAGGGGGGGGGGGAAATGATGCAGATAACCCCAACTCGACCAATCCTGCTGAAAAGTGTCTACTGCGAAGCCTTCGCAGTTGACGAAGAGTGCCACATACACTGGGAGATGCCTCGACCACACCAACGTGAAGAGGTCCACCTCTGGGGGGGCCCGAACATTCGGTAAACCCAACTGAAGGAACCGGCATCAACCATCTATTCTGTGGACAGAGGAAGGAACCGAGACATCCCATCTTGTGAACCACACGGAGAGCTAAACCCTGAGAACTCAGCAGACGAGCCACTCGAAGTGACCAGCCCCAAAGAGCTCAGGGCTGAAGAGACCCCGCATTTCAGGCAAGGAACCACAGTGGCACAGTCCGAATGGAGTCGAATCGTTGAGCTTCGAGCAAGCCGAACCCCCCACAGTGAAAGTCACACCATCGTGAACTCCCGCACAGTGCTGCTGTGAGCCCAACGGAACGACAGAGCCCACCATCCCTGGCTGACTGGGGTAGCACTGGTCACAAAGCCCCAGCCTAGAGATGGGGTGTCTGTGAACACATCAAGCGAGGGGTTCCAGGAGGCACCAAGGCACTGAACCCTGTAAAACCTGAAGAGGAAGCTGGAGATGCAGTAACCGATGCAAGGCCCCCAGACGGACAGCCCCAAAGGAACCAGAACAGATGCCAAAACTGAGACCGATCCCGCAGGTAGACACGCACAGCAAAGTTTAAACGTCCACACAGCTGCTCGAGCAACCGCCAAGTGACTCAGGAGCCCCTCAAGAACAGTCAAAGGCAGGATTCCAGCCAGAGCAAAACCACTTAGGGAAGAGACATGGATGCAGTCCAGGAATCCCAAACAAGGTCCAGCCAAGTCCGAGACAGAATCAACTGGGACTTACACCAAACTACCAGGAACCCAAATCCGGCAAGCTGGGAAAGAACCAAAACCCAGCCAAGCAGAGCTGCCGACCGGCAGGGAGCCCACACCAGTCAGCCATTGAGGCAGGCTGCTAGCAAGAAAAACACCAAAAGAAGAATCGCAACCAATTAGTGTAGGAGGACCCAAATTTGAATAAAAACCAGACCCAACACAAAACCGGGTCTCACAGGGGGCACGAGACAAAAGCCTCCCAACCCCGCAAGGAAAACTGAGAGGAAGAAAACCTCCATATGATAAAACCGAGAATCCAAGGGCACCTGGAAACGAACCCGGGGAGCCCTATCTCCCACATCTGCCGGCAGAGAATGCAAGAGGAATGAATGATCACCAAGGGATAAGAAAGTTGGAACCTAGGTGGAGCGAGTGTTTTTTCTTTATTTGTATTTCGTTCACTGGTCGTAACAACATGTCATATAGGAAAGAAAACTATCCCCCACTGCTAACATTAACGAAGACTTGGGAGCGGGTCGAGCAGAGTGGGAAAGGACACCAGGTACAAAACAGTTGCCCACCAGAAAGGAAAACTAGGAACCTCAGTCTGGGAACACAAGACAGAGGGACACAACCACCACCCAGAAGTCCCCAGGGAGAGAGAGAGAGGGTAGGATGCAAGAAGCAGGCAATAGTAGGTAACAAAGAAGACAAACATGAGTCCGGAGAACCCGCACAGCCACAAACATGCAAAGTGGTGTGGGCAAGTCCAGAAACCAAGTCCATACCTTGGGAACAAAGTGCCCTCAAGTTGTGGAACAAACAGATAACTATGCACAGCAGGGGAACAAAGCGGGTATCTTAGTGACAGACACCAATATGTAACCATCAATGATACAACTTCTTCCACTCTACCAATTACCGTTGGAGTGCCTCAGGGCAGTATCTTAGGACCTCTTCTATTTCTTATATATATAAATGATCTGCCTAATGTCTCTAATATTCTCAAACCTATATTGTTTGCTGATGATACTACCCTTATCTATTCAGACCTCAACCCACATACACTAAATAATGTTGTGAATAATGAATTAAAAAAAGTCCACTTCTGGATGTCAACTAACAAACTAACATTAAACATTGAAAAGACTTACTACATCTTATTTGGAAGCAAATCATCAAATGCAATTCAGCTACAGATAGACAATATTAACATCAGTAATAAAATGATGGCAAGTTTCTTGGCCTATTCCTAGACAAGAGACTCAACTTCAGCACCCACATACAACACATAACTAAGAAAGTCTCTAAAACAGTTGGTATACTCTCCAAAATCAGATATTATGTTCCTAACTCCGCTCTCCTCTCACTATATTATGCACTAATCTACCCCTATCTTAATTATGGTATCTGTGCATGGGGGTCTACCACTGCAAACCACCTTAAGCCATCATCACGCAGCAAAAATCTGCTATCAGAATAATAACTAACTCAGCTTTTAGACAACATTCAGCTCCCTTGTTTAAATCTCTAAACTTGCTAAATATTAACTCCCTCCACACATTCTCTTGTGTCAACTACATTTACAAAACCCTGTTTTTAATGCAAACCATGCTCTGAAACTCTCCCTGGATGGATGTAATAGGACCCATTTTCACCACACCAGAAATAAATATCTCTTTGATATCCCAGGGTCAAACTTAATCTGTGTAAACACTCTATGCAATTAAGGGACTAGTCTATGGGAACTCACTCCTAGTGAATTGAAAAATAGTGTAAAAGTTTTGCCTTATTAAAAACAAAACCAAAAAGTACCTGATTTCATCTTCTTAGTTTCCTACACGGAGCTTTAAATTGCTCTGTACCTAGTGTTACCCAATCTCTAATTTTTATGTATTTA